>QXVZ01027837.1:0-27286 GCA_008931825.1 Phallusia fumigata
TAGACACACCATATCACCCATGTTTTCAACCCTAAAGCTTCGCAGCATGATTGGTGTAATTGACAAGTGTGCAGATGACATGGTTCAAAACCTTCACACCATCGCAAAAGAAAATGATGGAGTGTTTGATACTAAAGGGTACAACAGTTTTGTTTACAAATAGGTTCTTTTGTAATTAAAGTATCCCAGATTTAAGAGGCCTTGAATCCAAGCAATTTTGATTACGAGTCATGTAAGTTTGCACCAAAAATTGTGTACAACCTTTTAGATGGTAGGGATTAAAAAAAACACATGGCATAATTAAATACAGAAATAAATTGATTTTACCGGAATGAACATGAGTGTAAATCTATGCAGGATTTAAGTACATAACTTTTCTCATCTTACATCTTAATTGTGTTTAATTTTTTATGTAACCTTTTTTTTATGTTCGCAACAACTTAATACTAAAACCCTTGCAGAGTTTTTGGGAAATATACCCTTGATGCAATCTGCTCAGCAGCTTTTGGAGTTGATGTAAACACCCAGGTTTGTGGTTGAAAATAAACAATAGAACAAGTATTTAAACACACAAGCAAATAAAAGTATAGTATTCCTTTAGGTATTTTAAAGGACGCTTTAGCACAGTCACCAACCTCTGCAAGTCAGTCAATGCTGAAAGCATTTTTGCTGTGCTAATGCTGGACTCCATTTAAATGAAACTTGAATATCCAATAACTTTTTATCCAGTTCATCTGGAAAATAATAAGACATGTCTAAAAATAAGAAATAAATTAGGTAAAAAACGCCATTTGGTAAAATGACTATTGTTAGTTCAACCATCTGATCGCACAAGTTGGTTTGTTTCCAACAGTGGTCTTCTGATTAAGAAACTTAAGTGGCATAGCTGTGGCCAAGCAGAAGCGTTAATGGGTCGAAAATTGCACCAAATCTCAAATAAGTTTTTTTGCACAGAATATGTGTGTTTTAACAGGAAGATGGCCAAAAGGAATCAAAAGCAATCCGAATGGCTAAGAAGCTTTTTAACACAAAAATTATGTCTAATCCACTATTTTTTGTTTTGGGTAAGTAACATTGTAAAACACATATTTACATGCAAATTTCCTAAAACTAAAAATAGGTCTACAAATTTTTGGTTAATGTTAAGATAAGTTTCAGCTAATTTAAAATTCTCTTTGTGTTTTTTTTTGGCAAAAATAAACAAGAAACTTAACAAAGAATAACTAATTAAAGTGGAAAAATATTGTTTAGTTTTATTTCCTTGGACGGAAAAAATCGCCGAAAAAATGGACTTCTCTTTTTTCCCAAAGGATGCCCTCAAATACTTTCAAAACCTAGCCGAGTCAATTCTGAAAACTAGTTCTAGTGAAGAACCAAAGCAGGTAACTAATTGAATTAATAGAAGTCCATTACGTATTGTGAACTTTATGCAGAATAAAAGCTAAATATGTAATTTCAAAATTTAATAACAGGCTTCAAACATAATGGAACTATTGGCGGACTCAGAAATCACAGAAGAAGAAGCGCAAAACAAAACCAAAGGTGTATGCTTGTTTTTTCTTTTTTTCGGAAAGGATAACATAACAGTGGCAGTTTAATCCAGTTACACCAAATGTTTCAGTTAATTTATAAGTTTCCTTTCCTTGGAAATAAATTGTAGCAAAAGGAGCATTAAGAAAATCTAAATGGAAATAGTGTTCGATATGTACAGCTTGAAATAAAATCCCTAATCAGCAATCATGGTTAAATGCACTACAGCGACGATGTCATCACAAATTCTCCAGCAGTGCCCGATGAGGTGTATAATACTAGTTAAACATTTGTTTTCAGGTTTGACACGTATAGAGATCACAGGAAATGGAGTTCTAATGATACTGGCTGGTTATGAAACAACATCAAGTGCAATTATTTTCCTAGCATACAATCTTGCTTGGAACAAAGAGGCTCAAAAAAAACTTAGAGAAGAAATTCAAGCTGTTGTGGAGAGTGATGTGAGATATCTGTACAATCTGAAACCATAATGCTGGCTTCAATAATGACGAAACATATTGTGCCTGTTTTTTAAATTGTTGCAGAATCTTACATTTTTAAGTGCAGTGCTTAGAGTATAAGTATTTATATTTGTCAGTGTTACATTTGCAAAATATGAATAATGGAATCCACAAATCTAATTTTTTGGATTGTGGTTTCAATATGTCAACAGGAATACATGTCAGGGAATTTAAAATCAAAACATTTTACTACATCCATGCCATTTCAAAGCTAATTACTTAAAATGCAGTTTAGAATATTTCCATGAACTTTTAAATGAAGTGCAGCTGTGGCATACTTGGGATTCACCAGGTGCACAAAGTCACAAGTCAACCAATTTCCATCAGATGCTTAACTCTAAATTACACTTTTGACATTTGCAGGAATCACTAAACTATGAGAAAATCAATGGCTTAAAGTATTTGACCCAATGCATCAATGAGTCGTTGCGACTGTACCCACCAGCCCCAAGGTAAGGCACAGTTCTGTTACTTTGTAATAGAATAGGTTTTGTTGAATTTGTTGGTCTGTTGCTGCAAATGTTTAGCCCAGTTTGTAAAACACCAAAAGTTCTAGACTTTAAACATTGGACAGCTTTTCTGTTCTCATCCATATCTGGCTTCTATAATTTAGCCTATTTAGATGACTATTTTCTGTTAAACCCCACATTTTTTAAATGACCTGTCCAAATAAAGTTTTTCCAGCTTCAATGTTTTTGGTAATTGTAAAATACAATTAGGAATGGACGATATTGTGAAAAGGAGATCACAATCAATGGGGTTACAATCCCTGGAGGAATTCACATTGACATACCTGCATATGGAATGGCAAGAGATCCTGAGTACTGGGATGAACCAGAAAAATTCATCCCTGACAGGTTGCGTTTTTGTTGTTGTTGGCAGTTTATACTTTATTACTATGTAAGGAAGTTTATGCTTTGAACTATATTGACACATACCCTTTTCTGTAATATAATATTTTGCTGGGAAGCGGTGTTAGCATGCCGGTAGGTTGTTTTTTTTAACAAATAATTTAAATATTGGGAGGCCAACAAAGGTATACAAGTTTAAGTTTTTGGAGAGTCATGTCTAATTACACCTGCTATGTTTAATCACTCTGTTGTGTGCTACCTGAGGCCTTTGTTGGAAATCTCTTTAATTCAACCTACTTTTTTCTACATTTGAAAAACTCAAATAAAATTTAAATAATAATTCTGATGACAGAATGGAGGATATGAGTAAAATTGATCCAATCATTTTTCAACCATTCGGAGCTGGACCACGAAACTGTGTTGGAATGCGCCTTGCTCTCATGAAAGTTCGCTTGGCAATTTGCAAATTACTACTGAACTTTGAAATTGATGTTTGTCCTGATACACCGGTAAGATTTTTCTTTGCAGATTATTCAACCTAAAATTTGGACTTTTTCTGTTGTAAAATTTTAAATAACATGTTCATGTTATACTACTTTTATAGCATACTAATAAGCATAAGTATGGTTTGCTGGTGTAAAATAGTTCAGTTGGCCCCTAAATGATGCAAGTCCCGGATAGCATAGTAGTTATATATATCCACCACACTGCTTACAACAGATAACTAAAGCAGCAACTTATATTTGTGTTAATTTTTTTGGGCATGGATTGTTTATCAAAGATAAAGTTCTGTGTGTCTGGCAGTTGTTGACTCCATTTTTATCCCCATCCCCTTANTTATTCAACCTAAAATTTGGACTTTTTCTGTTGTAAAATTTTATATGACATGTTTATGTTATACTACAATTGTAGCATACTAATATGCACAAATATGGTTTGTTAGTGGAAAATAGTTCAGTTGGCCCCTATATGATGCAAGTCCCGGATAGCATAGTGGTTATATATATCCACCACACTACTTCTAAAACACAACAGATGACTAAAGCAGCAACGTATATTTGTGTTAATTTTTTTGTGCATGGATTGTTTATCAAAGATAAAGTTCTGTGTGTCTGGCTCTTGTTGACTCCATTTTTATCCCCATCCCCTTAGGAATAAGCAGGTTTTTATGTAGGGTTTACAGTGGTGCTTGATAATTTCTTAGTTTGTTATTAATATCACACATATTCATGTTCCATTTTAAAGAAACCGCCAATGGATATCATACTTGAAGCCACCATGCGACCCAAGGTTGATGTTTTGCATCTAAAAGCAATCCCACTCAACTAAAGAAGATGCAATGGATATATTGTGTATTTCCAAAACTATTTTTAAATCGTCTAGTTTTGGTGTGTAAAGTTGACCTATCTACCACCGGCAGCAAATGGTTTTAAGCTGTTTAGATATTTTATTACGACATGTAGTTAAAAAAAACTTTTAATCCATACCAAGTTCCTGAAATCTATTGAGAATTTAGTCAATAATTTCTATAATCTGAAAAATGATGCCTTTAATGACTGTGTAGCTGCAGCGCGTTCAACCTTGATCCACCAATTGTGGCTTTTACTACCTACCTAACGCTTTAACGTTGCTTAGCTATTTCCGACTTGGTGATTGTTGCAGTGCAATTGTGTTGTTACGTTTTCCTTTTTCAACAAATGGAGCTCAAGCAACTAGTTAATTATAAGCGTAACCAATTCAGGCATGTTTTGCTCTCGGAGTAAAAAACGAAACTGAACAATTTTTTTAGTTCCTACCAATATATATTTTATTAGACCAGGATTGGTTAAGAATTACAAATTCCATGAGACAAAAACAATGTCAAATAAAAAGGCGGGGTCAAACATAGTAGTCGGAGAATTAAAACAATCAATGTGCAGAATAATGAAAACAGTAAAAACCTAAGACAGAATCAAAATAACATCGCTCAAATGAAGTGAACCAAGCATGTATCTTGTTTACTTTGGACCACGTGAACCCCCGCAGCCTGCCCAAATAAGGAGCGTCAAAGTTAAACAAATTTGCCGACTGATTTTTGTCCTCAAATGCTCTTACCACACGGTTTGCCTGGCCCATGAACAAAGGGCATGTCCAGTCGAAAATCAACGTGTTAAATTGTGGCCACGTTTGGCAAGCCTAATACGTGCATTCTGCTAACTTTTGGTCATAAGTCTTGACATTTTAACACAGCAAGCAGTATTGAGAAAGGCTGTTGGCATATTTTAGTTCGTTAAATGTAAAGGGGGTATCATAGAAAGTGTTGATATGTGCGAGGTCGCCCTAATCTAATTTAAACAAAAAAAGTTCACGTGGCGTATAAATATAACACAAAAACAAACAAAAAAGCAATGCAGGAAGATAAGTTTCTAAATTTTTGTCAGAAAAATTTCAACTTTAGGTGTACATACGCCATATTAGGCATGTTTTGGGGTCATTCATGACGTATAACACCAATTAGGCTACTTTCCCAATTCAATCCGTACCCTAAAAAGGTCTCAAACAAAGGAAAGCCCCACAAAAGATTCCACGTTGGTGTAGTGCAGTGGTTCTTAACCATTTTCCCCTTATTTACCCAATCCTGTTCAGGTCAAATTTCCGTTTTCCGCAGTTTACTAAATCTCATTTACCTATTTTGCTAGTTCTGCCATACACATCATAAAGGAGTGCGTTTTTTAGGCAACAGCAGGCTCAGCTAATTACACACCCATAGGTTTAAAACTACTAGTTTAGGGGGGCAGTAAAGGGTTGTTATTCATTAGAAAGAACCTCTATGCCTCTGTTATGGACCAGTGTTTTTCTTTCTTTTCTTGGTTTTTTAATTGCCTTTCAAAAACATACCAGTAATCACGGAAACATTATTTTCATTTTTTAATTGAAACTCCATTTAAACGGCAGTGCGCCCAAAGTAACTTGATTGCCATACGTAGTCTAAGTTACAGTTCGTTGTTGTCTAAAGTTGTCAACAATACATTTACCAAACGACGACCCCGCGCATTTCTGCTGTTACCCGGGTACTGGGGAAACTCTCTTAGTTTTGGAGTTTTGTCAGAATTTCCAGTTAGCATTAATTATCGTAACTTCCATCTTTTCGACAATCATGTAACGTGACATTTTCACACAAGTCTGCGTTGGCCCTACCGACCTAAAACACTAAGCGAGTTGCAAAATGAACAAATCACATGTCGATAGGTCCATTGAGAAATAACTTCAAGCTAGCCTTATGTGGTCAATTGCTGCTAAGCGTGAAAAGAAAGACAGCGCTTGAATGTTTCTGTTTACTTTAGATCACGTGAACCGGCAGCCTCATCGAATGTCCAAATAAGGAGCGCCAAAGTTGAACAACCTTATTTGCTGATCGATTTTTATCCATAAATGCTCTTACCGCACGTAGTTCGGAGGGAGACTCAGAGAACAAGGCGCATGTCCAATGGCAAGTCAACGTGATAAATAGGGCCAGCGTTAGACAACCAAATATGTACATTCTGCTGCTAAGCGCAAACAGAAAAAACGTTCCAATACCTCTGTTTACCTTAGGTCACGTGCACCATGCAGCCTCAATCACTGCCCAAATTAGGGGCGTCCAAAAGTTTTACAATAGTATTTTCAGACTGATTTTCGGCCATAAATGCGTTGAGTGTTGTCAATATAAGACAGCACAACGGTAAGAAGGTAGGCCACTTGGCATTTGTTAGTGTGTTACAATGAGAGAGTATCATAACGTTGCGTAGCAAAACCATTGTAGGTTAGTTTAGGAGTGGGGTTTTAGCAAATCGGTTGGTTTTTACTCTTTGAAAACCAATTTGAAAGTCACAGCATTCAAGGTATAATTTTACACGTTAGAACAATGACATATCGGTGGTTCAGATTGACGTATAATTAATAACCATGCGTTATAACCTCAAAAAATAATACACATTAGTCTGAAATCAATGCCGGCAATAGATGGGTTCAATTGATTTAAAGCAAGAGTATGACAATGAACACCGCGATATTGGTTTCTCTTTCAAGGGGAAGCACCTGTTGTTTTCGCTCTGTATTCTTTTTTCTGTTTCAACTTTCACGCCGGTTTGTTTACACGTTTTGCCAAAAAAGGAGTTGTGCTAATTTGTTCAAATTTGCACATATATTTGAAGTTGTGCACAAAATTGCGTTTCAGATAACACACGAAACCTTTATTTTGTAATGTTTAATTCGTGCTGTACTTGGTGTTTTAATTTAATTAGTACCAGACGTTTCCGGAAGTTAAATTTACCCAGGGCAAAATACAGAAAACGCATGAAGGTTAAGGGCACAATTGGTGGATCGAAGTTAACGCGCTGCAGCTACAGCCTGCACCGACTTGATAACAAGATTAACTTTTGCCGAATAGAGCAATGAATGTAGTTTACTTGTTTGCAGTTGTTTTTTACTCTTAGCCTATTAGTTCAAAGTATTCCTTTATTCGTGTAAGTGGTTCGTTCCTCGGTATCAGTATTACAGTATGTGGACACCTTTAGATATTTTGTCCTTGGAAACTTGGATTCTGATTGCAACATTGTTGGGTCTTGCAAGGTAAGTGGTTGGTTGAAATAAAGTTAAAAACCTTTTCAGTTTTTATCTCTTTTTACAACCAGGGTGAGTTGAAAATAAAGAAAAAATATAAAAGGAAAAATAAGTTATCAGTGATTTCATTATCTTGTAAAATTTGAAACATGGGCCAATTTAAAAAGTGTGAACCACTTTAAAATAACAAGTATATCTGTAAATATAAAATGTTTTTACAATTGTTAAGCAAGGTGCACTGTATTTAATCAAGATTCAGATTTTAGTGTATTGTTTAGTTGATTGCAATATACTGTGTTTTAGATTTTATTTACACCGAAAATGGCAGTTTCTTGAAAAGCTAAACATTCCACACCATCCACCAAGCATTATGAAGATGGGAACAATGCAATACAATTATGGAAATCCCAAAGAGGTAACACAATGCTTACACATCTAGATTTGTTTGGTTAAATATGCAGTAATTTTAAATGTATCCTACTTGGACTATTACCTTTGTTCAGAAGTAAAAATGTTAACATGTGTTTTGTGTTGAATTTGGTATTGGAAAAGTTTTTACTGGTGATTTAATAAAACAATTTTTTGGCAATTGTGGAAGACATGCAAGTGAATTTATGTTTGAAATTTAAAAATGTAATTTTTGCATTTAGTTTTTTGTAAATGATCTGGAAATGAAGAAAAAATTCGGAACAATTTATGGGTAAGTTTATTAGTTCAGGTTTTTCTAGGTTATCTAATAATAAAACTGCACTACTTGGTGTCAATGTAAAGTATGTGCAGTACTTTCAACATTACTTTTTATTCTTATAACAGCCTGTAAAAAATTTTCTTGTTTATTTCCGAATGTTATTCTGAGTTTTTGTAGTAGTGTTTTGAGCCTACAATTTTAGTATTTCGTGAAGTAGTGACTATGTAGAGACCAAATGTCAATTCAACAGTTTTCAACCAGTTGAACACGTAAATGACTTTGTGTGGGGACAATTCTGTGTGTAGTAGAGGTTTGTACAAGAAGGTTATGCAATTTGGCTGAATGCCTACAATAGATACAGGATACCAAACAGGAACAAACAATGTTTTACTTTTAATTACCTTAAACGGTGCCACCTCTGGTATAAATATCAAGGTTTCAACCCTTCATCAGTGACCCTGACATAGTAAAACAAATCATGATTAAGGAGTTTAACAACTTTCAAGACAGACAGGTATTATACATAGTTGCAAATTGAGTCAAAAAAACAAATGTGAATATGTTTTTCATAAAACATATAAATTCTTGCTTCTATTTCTACAGAAAGCCTTGCTTAAACTAAATGGAAAAGTCCTAAACAATGGACTGACAAGTATTAGTGGAGACACGTGGAAAAGGGTTAGGTAGGTTTTTTATTTCATTCCACCACTTGTTTAACCAAAAAACACAAGTATGTGTAATGTACATTACTGAGCAATCTGCCTTTCCATCGCAATTTCATTTAATCATTGAAAACTTCAGAAACCTATTTAACAGACAGTGACTTCTGCATAAATGATTGAAAGTACATTTCCAGCTAAAACCTACACAGTGCTGTCAGACGGAGATGTATTTGCATCACATTATAGTTTGTTTTCTGTTCTTTCCAGAGCACCTCCAGTGGTGTCAGTAAATGACAAGACATAAAAAATTTGGTTTACAATTTTTAGGAACAGTATTTCACCATTATTTACAACACTGAAGCTTCGCAACATGTTTGGTGTAGTGGAAAATTGTGCAGATGACTTGGTTCAGAACCTTCAAAGCATCGCAAAAGAAAATGATGGAGTGTTTGATACCAAGGGGTAAAAAAGTGTAGCTAACATGACTTAGGCATTGTTTGCAATGGAGTGGTATTATAACTGAAGAAGTCTAAAATCAATGACTAAATGGTAAATGTTTTGCTTATTAGACTTTTAGTTAAGGCGGGGTGAAACCTTTTGGGTTGCAACCTGATTCAAAAACTTTTTGTGTTATTTAAGGGTCATTACATATACATGTAACTTAATTTTATTGTTAGCATGAATTCAAAATAAAATTCTTAATCTTGCAGAGTTTTTGGAAAATATACCCTTAATGCAATCTGCTCTGCAGCTTTTGGTGTTGATGTCACTACAGAGGTTAGTGGTAGAAAAATAAACTTTGTGACAATTTAAACATTGAGTTAAGAAAAACTGTAATTTTTAAATGCAAAACAAGAAGAAAGAGGTAACGCAATATCACACTGATGGAATGTTTTTGTGCAGTAACCAAGCTAGGAAACCTGTCAATGCTAAAACATTCTTTTCAATACTGGATTGCACCTCCCAATAAAATCACATTTGATCCCGTGCAATAAAAATAATAAACAATCATGCCTAACACAAAATATAAAAACAAGTTAATGGCTGAGTGTTACTCTATGGCTTATTGGTTGCCAAGATGGCTCACAATCTGATAGCATGTTGGTTCGCGTTTTTTTCGTGCAAAAGTAGTATGGGTCCCACCTGGTAGGACACAATGGGTTTAAAACAGTTTATTTCACAGGAAAACGGCCAAAATGAATCAAAAGCCATCAGAATGGCCAAGAAACTTTTTCAAACAGAGTATCTTTCAAATCCACTGGTGTTTGTATTTCGTAAGTAACTTACTTTGTTCCCTAAATTTTCAAAACTTTTTTGGCTTAGTGAAAAAAATCTGAGCGGCAGTAGCACAGAAACAATCACCAATCCGAAGAAATTTGTAAAAAATATATAATTATTTTTTATGTTGAGACCTCAACAGTAATTAACTCATAAAACATTGTTTAGTAATTTTTCCTTGGATGGAGAAAATCGCTGAAAAAATGGACTTTAGTTTTTTCCCAAAAGATGTCATCAACTACTTTCACAGTTTGACATTGTCACGCCTCAATGCCGATCCCAGCAAAGAACTCAAGCAGGTAACTAAATAATTCAACAGCACTTTCTCAAACCATTACCTTATTGCGAGTTATTTTGTCGAGAAAATGTACTAGACATGTACTAGTTACAAGTAAATAAAATGTTTTTAACCAAAATGTCTGGAGTTGCCACTACATTGCAAAAAAATTTTTCTTGAGGTTTTATTTTGAAATATAAAGGTATTCACACCAACAAATTTCCTATTTTTGATGCCATTGTTAAAACCATTTAAAATTTATAAGCAGCTTCCAAACTTCATGCAACTGTTGGCAGAGTCAGAAATCAAAGAAGAAGAAAGAGAAAACAAAACCAAAGGTATGATGCAGTAAACAAGATGAAGGTTGAAAGTAGAGACAATAGAATTAAAAATGACTAAAAAAATGAAGCATCTCCCAATTAGGTGCAAAAAGTCAATATTTATTTTTAGGTTTAACACGCATGGAAATCACAGGAAATGGAGTTCTAATGATGATGGCTGGTTATGAAACAACATCAAGTGCAGTTCTTTTCTTAACATACAATCTTGCTTGGAACAAAGAGGCTCAACAGAAACTGAGAGAAGAAATTCAAGCAGTTGTCAAGAGTGATGTAAGATATCTGAACAATCTCTGATTTTGATAAAAACAAAGTGCTTTTTAAGATTTTGGCGCAAAATTTATGTATTTATACTTAAAAAGGGTATGAAATATGATAATGGGCAGAAGTGAAATGTCATTATATTCAATTAGTAAGAGACATTGCATCAACAAGAAGGATTTAAAGCAGGGGGGCCACACCTACATCCAGCCATTGATACTATTTATCAGGCGATGCACCTGTATATCAAAATTTATGTCGTAACAACTGAATGGAATGTTACCAGACAAATTCCACTTCTTTTAAAATTTAGTTCATAAAGAATAACTTGGGACTCACGGGTGATAAAATATACAGTAAAATAAAGTCTGTGAAAGTCCAGCCCAGCAAAAAGGTTGTGCACCCTTGTTTTGGAGCATGTCAATAACTTTTGAGCCATGTTTCATACCTCTAAATGGCCATGTCATCTTAAAGCTAATTAGTCAAAACCAAATTATTTAGAAAATTTCCTGTAACTTGAAAATTATGCATGCGTAATTTTGACATACTTGGCATTCATTACCGATTGCACAAAGTCCTGAGGTGGTTAATAACGTTAATTGGCTCATTTGCCATTTTTATATTTTACAGAAATCCCTAGACTATGAGAAAATCAATGGTCTGAAGTACTTGACCCAATGCATCAATGAGTCTTTGCGACTGTACCCACCAGCCCCAAGGTAAATTACTGCCATTTTTCTTAGTTATTCAAATATGTGTTAGAAAAATGCAAATGTATATCATCAGTTGGAAGTCAGAAGTTCTGAAAAAACATTGAGGACTTTTTCCTCCTAGACAGTGCCTTGCTTTTATGCCATGTTGCCTATAAATGCTCTTGTTGTATTAATCTGTTTTTTTTTTNTGTTACCAAGCTTACCAACTAAACTTTTCTGTTTGAGCCCCAATATTTTATGTCCAATCGGTGACAACGCCGGGAAAGCCCCACAAAAGATTTCACAAAGATTTTCGGGGCTGGAAACTTTATTAAACTTATTTTAAAATCAACAACTCGCTTATACATGTGTATATGTAATAATATTGTGTATTTTGAAAAATATAAACAGATTCAGATTTTTTTGAGATTTCTGTGGACGAATTTACTCTACGCTTGACTGGTCTGCAAACAAAACAAACCTGATGAAATTCGCCGCAACAAACTATGTGCGCATAGTTGCATCAGTCTGAAGTTATTATTGTTTTTTATGTTGTGTGGCGGAAATTTATAAGTCTTGCAAGTAGTGAGGTTGTCATTCAACTGTTTGCAAGATCCGACGAAGGTTAAAGCTAAAAAATGATCACACCGTTGGATGTATTGTCTGCTCAAACGTGGATTCTGCTTGCAGCAGCAGTCTTTCTTATCAGGTAAAATAGCCGATATCGGTGAACGCATATTTAAAATCGTTTTTAATTTTTTGTGTTAAATTGTTGCAATGATTAAAGCAGGTTGCAGACAGATTTTTTTGACAAATTTATTTAATTTCATGCAATTTTTTAGGTATTATATCCACAAGAAATGGCAAGTGTTAAAACAGCTGGGCATTCCACACGACCCACCAACAATACTAAACTGGGGTAACTTAAGGTCACATTTCTCTGATCCCCAAAAGGTAACATTTCCTTGCCTTGGTACAAAGTAAGACAATACACATGAAGTTGTGCAAAGCAGTAGATTTTAGCTACATGGAATAATATTATAAGTCTTAACAATATTTGTAACTTTGTTTTTTAGTTTTTTGAAAAAGATTTTGAAATGATGAAGAAGTATGGCCGGGTGTATGGGTAAGGAGTGTAGGAGTTGGCCATTGCATGTTGTGTAACTTGTTTATAACCTTACAGAAATAGTTGTTCTAATTTATTTGCATGATATATTTAATGGCAGGTTGATTTCTGGTCACAATTTGCTACTCCATTCAAGCAACAAATGCACATTTCATTATTTTCAGTGTCTACAATGGCCTTATTCCGAGAGTAGGAGTCAGTGACCCCAAAATTCTGAAGCAAATCCTAATTAAAGATTTTCACTCATTTCCTGACAGACAGGTAGTAAATTTTTAAATGGATATTTTTCCTAGCTAGGATTTTGTCATTTTTATAGGTCGCCTTCCATGAAGGGGACACAAGCAGAGCTAACACTTAGCCATGGTTACCCAAACTGCATAAGTAGCCCTCTGTTTCGTGAAACACTTCATTTCAGTACAAGACGTAAATAAAAATGATTCATACAGCCTTTGTTCCAAACAGGTGAATGAAAATCAATCACACAGAAATTAAGATTTCAAACTCTGGCGACTAAAATTATTGATCGATATTACTAGACTACCAGGCCAACTTGTTCAATTGCCTTTCAGAAAAATTTTTCTCATGTCAACGGCAAAGTAATGGGAGCAGCACTCACAATTGTGACAGGAAACAGGTGGAAGCGAATAAGGTAAATTCTCAAGCTTAACTGCTATTTTCAAATGGTGCCTAATTGAAGTTATTCGCTTAAGCACTTGCTTCGAAACATTTCCCAAATGTGAAATAAATATGCCTTTATAGGTTGTTTTGTTCTGAAATGAAATAATGTTCTTCCATTCCATTTATAGTTTCTGGGATTTGTTCTATAGCAAAAACACATGTGAATAAATAGCAAAAACACACGTGAACAAATAAATGAATAAATCAATTAATTGCCTAGATGTTTGTAAACAAATTCTAACCCACATGATATTAATTCATGCAGGCACACTTTGTCACCTACTTTTTCAACTTCAAAACTCAAAGAAATGTTTGGAATTGTGGACCAGTGTACTGAACTTATGGTAAACAATCTTTATGATGCAGTCAAAGAAAAGAATGGAGTGTTTGATACAAGGGAGTAAGTATCCATTGCACCAGAAATAATCCACAACTGTTATTAGGAAATTCCTTGCTGCTATCAGTTGAATTAAAATGCTAGAATGTAGTTTTGGTCTTATATGTCTTAAAACTAGGGATTATCGGCGCCGATATTTAGCGTTTTGATGATTATCGGTATCAGCCTTTTTACAACCCAAAAGCGATAAAAACTAAGTTGGGTGTTTTTGGCTTTGATGCAACCGTGTCCATTGTCTACAACGAACATTGTCCAATCACAGTAAAAGTTTTACGGTAAAAGTGACGAAGCTGTGCATGCTTGGGTCCTTTGACGTAGCATGCGCTAGTGATGTCTGTTTTTACACATTTTAGTTCGCTTATAGCAAAGCACGACAGTATGGAGTGTTTGTCAACAAAAACCGGTAACCTGAAAGCCAGTTTCTTTTTATTGTATTTTGGCTTAAGCATACAATGAATGTACAAAACTTCAGTTGCCGAACATCTTGTTGCACAAGCATTATATGTAACGACACAGGGCATTTTTAGTTACTTTGCCTACAATCCTCTTTTTTAAGTTCATGCTTATGCAAGACAGTTTGTTAGCGAAAGTATAATGGAATATACAGCACTTGGTCCAATGATTACATTGCTGCAACCTGTGGCACGTGAACCAAACAGTGCGGCAAAAAAAGCTTCGGTTTAATTACCGCCGACTGGGACAACACTAATTAACCTGTGACAGGTTTTTTTAGCGCTTGCTATATGCGTGATACATGACAATTTGTAGTAGACAATTTTTCAACTTGCTCAAGTTTGATACTTTTGTGTCATTGCAGCTTTTATATTTAACCCATAAAAATTGTTCTTGCCCAAAGTTTCACTAGTGACGTTGCCAATTAAAAATTTTTTTTTTACAAACTTATTATGTTAAATGACTGTTCTCTTACAGTCGATTTTGTGTTTGTGCCAGCCATGTCAGTGCCAAGTGCATTACGACCTGACTCTTATGTCGACATTCATGCGTCTCATTCATGACACCACATCTTGTGCCCCTAGCCCGCCTCCACTTGAAATTTAAAATGTCAGCTTTAAATATCAGTTATCGGCCTTGACTGCTGATAATTGGTATCGGTCTTGAAAAAACATATCTGTCTATTCCTACCTAATACTAATCTAATCTAAAGATTACATAAAGATTAGTATGTATTTTTTTCCTGTCAGCAAAAAATATTAAAACTGCAGTGCTTGACAAAATACAAAAAAACTTGACTTACCATTTGCCAGAGGGAGTAAAGCCATTTAAAAAGTACCGTACTGATTTGATGATTTAATTTACCTTTCAGCATGTTTGGCAAGCTTTCACTTGATACAGTTTGTTCTTCTGCATTTGGAGTAAATGTCAACAGCCAGGTAAAATGAATTTGTGTCAAAATGCTAATTCATTTAGTAAAATACAAGTTTTAATTTATTGCTTATTGCTGCAGGATAAAAGTGAAGAAGAATCAAAAACAGTAATAATGGCGAGAAAGGTTTTTGACAGGACCCTTGCCAAAAACATAATGTTTTTTCTTTTTGGTAGGTGTCGAGTGTTTTGAAGTAATTTGTTTTTAGGAGAAAAGTTGCCTGCATGAATTGTTTATTTTTGGACTTCTGCATGATTTGTTGTTTTAGTGATGTTTCCATGGACGGAAAGAATCGCAGGATTTTTTAACTACAGCATCTTTGTGGCTGATACAGTGGAATATTTTGCATCGCTAACAGATGTTGTTATTCGTAACAAACAAAACGCAAAAGGAACAAAGGTATGTAAACCAATGTAGACATGACTTTTGAATTTTTTATCCTAAATTGGAAAAATCCTTAATTTTTTATCCTAAATTAATTGAAGGTTTTGCTTTACTAGAGAATGGATATAATGCATTCTATGCTAGAATCAGAGATCACAGAATATGAAGCAAAACATGAAACTAAAGGTACAAATTAAAACAAGAAATGCTGCAACATTTAATTCATAATATTTAAGACAAAGGTTATTATAGAAGGCCAATATGTCCCAAACCAGGTGTATGGATGATAGTGAAGTATACCATAAACAAAATACATACATAAAAATGCAATAGAATATGTGTACTGTTCCGAAAGTGCTTGCAGAAAACTTAAAGGGACCTGGCCAGGTCTGATCAAGGTTTACACTCACAAGCACAAGGTCCTAGCAATTTGAAATTTAAGTTACTTAAACTTCTTTTAGGACTCACCAGGGTTGAGATAACAGGGAACAGTGTGCTAATGATGATGGCTGGTTATGAAACAACATCTGGTGCGATGGTGTTTCTTGCATACAATTTGGCATGGCATAAAGATGCCCAAGACCAAGCTAGGGAAGAAGTGAGAAGTCTAGTAAAAGAACATGTAAGACATGGCGATTGTAGTTTACACTAGGATTTCAACACAAAACTGTCATGCGAATTTTCAGAAAATAAGTGTTTCAAAATGGAAAACCATACATGTTTATCCATTGACTAAAACACTTGCTCCCTATACAAGTATGATCTTAATTTCTAGGTTTTGCACCAGAAGTAAGTTTTAAAAAGTGTTTTGGAGAAATTCTTGTAGCTCTGGTATGCAGTAATCTAGATAACGATATGCTCATATGTCGTAATCTAGATCATAATATTCCTTTAAACCAAATCAACGAATTTTTTTGCCTTTGAATAAATTATGTTGTTTTACAGGGTGGTTTGACATACGAAGCTGTGAGCAACATGAAATACCTCACGCAATGCCTCAATGAAACATTGCGCCTATATCCTCCTGCTGTGAGGTGAGGTTTTTCTCTGCCGCCGATGTTTTTTGAATATGTCATAAACTTGTTTAACCAGTTTCTACCAAGCTTCTTGTTAAAATCACACAACCTACAATATTAGAGCAATTAGTTTTAGTGTTTATTTGTTAATTTTTATCCTGCATTCATGGACTGATGCCTAACCGGGATATGCTTCTAATGAGTACCACATCAAGCTGTCTGTCCAACTCCAGTTCTGATAGAACATTTTATGTTTGATATAACTTGACTGAGTTTAACCCTTGCGATTTTAGTTGGTTAAAGCAATGTTGCTTAAATTTTGTTAAGTGAATTACAAAGTCCACAGCCAACAAGTGTGGCAATACTAGTATCGACTATGGTATAGAAATCCAGATGTTAAAAAGATGTTTATCGAAAGTGATAAGCTTAACCTTTTTCAGAAACAATCGTCAATGTGAAAAGGACATTACAATTGATGGAATAACCATCTTGGAGGGGATGGTTGTTGATATTCCAACATATGGACTTGCTAGAGATGAAACATACTGGGAAGAACCCTTGGAGTTTAAGCCAGAAAGGTAACAATTTTTGGTTTCATTTTTAGTGCAAGGTTGCAAATTGAAATTGGAACCATTGGAAAATTGTAATAAGGCAATGGTCAAATTAATTTGTAAAAGTTGTAAAGTAGGTTACCTGGCTTTTTGACTGTTTGAAATTCAAAATAATCTGCCTATTTTGTAAATCTTTGCACCCTTTATTGTTTGGTAGAAAGTTCAGCAAATATTGTCCAGTGCTTGGCGTCAGATAAAAATATTGATTAGTTTTTGGTAGTAACCCATGATACTTAGACATAAAGCGCTTATTATAAATTTTCTGGTTTGTATGTGTAGAATGGAGGACATGACAAAAATTGATCCCATGATGTTTCAACCATTCGGAGCTGGACCTCGAAACTGTATTGGGATGAGATTTGCCATCATGGAAATCAAAATAGCCTTTGCCAAACTTCTGCTTGACTTTCAACTGGAAGTCTGTCCTGATACCCCAGTAAGTGTTGTGAAGTAAGATATGCACTTATTCTTTGCAATGTGTAGTAGCTTGGAAGCAGAAGCACTGACCAATAATACATTTATATACAGTTCTCGCAGAGTGAAATGTATACAAATGTAGTTTATTGATATAACCACTAACCAATGAGTGATCTATGTTGGTTTAAAGACTGCACATATTCCAAAACCACCAGCAAAACTTTGATTTGATGTAGAAACCTCCTGTCGAGATCATCTTTAAGTTTAGCACACAACCCAAAGTGGACCTCTACCTGAAGGTGATCCCCCTCAACAAAGAATCTTGAATGGAACAAGCCAGAAAAAAACTACTACATGTACTGAAATTTCAAACCAAATATTTTCGTTGTTATCTGTCCCTTTTTGCCACAGTGCTCTTTAAAGTTCTACCGCTCCCATATTTTATCTCAAGTGTTACAAGTTTAACATTATGTTAAGTTATAACCTCAATTTTTGAACTTTGTGCGAAGTATGGGCAAATTTTATTGAAACTGTGACACGTCCTTCAATCAACAGTAATTTATGCATCATGAAAAGCAACCAATTAGAAAGTAGAATAAATTACTGTTTGAATTGAAGGTTCATTGGTTTTACTAATTGTGTTAAGTTAAATGTTCTCTTGCATTGCCTACATGTGCAAGGCGGCATGCAGTTGTTAATTGTTTTTCCAAAAGTGTATGTAAAAAACCTCAACTTTACTTTTACAAATCGTTGAATAATTTTTTTCCTTTATCCCACTCTGAAAAAAAAAAATTAAAACAAAAAAAAACAACTTTGTTTGCAGTTGTCCTTTTTTGTGATTTGTTTTCAATTGATGTTGGTGTTTGTTTTGTGCCTGTATATTTCCGTGCAGAAAGTTTGGTGATGTTGTAATTAAATTGTAAAACAATGCACCTAAATTTTAATCCTTTTTAAAAATCTGTGTCATTTGTAACATGTGCATTTGCCCCAAATCTTGTTTTTCTTTACCCCTTACAAATAATCATGCCTAGTCATGAAATCAAAATCTATGTTGCGAATGTAGTGTATTTTTGCTAATCACTTAGCAATAAACAGGCAATTTTAAAAATTTGTCCAAGACGGAGAACAGTTGACCAGAAACAAGAAGCCCTACAAAGTAACTTGCGTACATTTTCCCCCAACCAGTTAAGACCAGCTGTACAAGTTCAGTTTGATTGAACAAAACCATTAAAGTCAATTTTAAACAACAAAATGTTTGCAGTGCGGGTTGGATCCGAGCTCAACATATGGTTTGAACGGATTACACATAAACTAATTGGATTAAACGTACAGAATTTATTTCTCCATAAGCCACAGATCGGGTCCAAGGTCGCCTTACGCAGCTCGTAGAGAATCGGCACAACAGAATTTCCCCAAGCACACGAGCCATTCAAAAACCTCCGTAGGTCCAGAATCAACTATCGAAAGCGGGAGATCCCCGAAAGCGAAACCAGAGTTGTTGCGTTTACATGTGCCGGGCCGGTGACGAGAATCAATTCGCGTGGTTAGTATGACTACAAAGTGACGCTATCACGTCATACAAAGCACAATGCCGGAAATGGGCGCGTATTTTTGTTACGTTATAAGATACAATGAAGATGTGCGAAAGAGAGCGGTTGTGAAAAAAAGATTTCGCTGCGTACCTTTAAATGTGACTGCCGATAAGTTGACGACTTACAGTGGGTGCTACAAAAGGGTGTTGCAGGAAAAGTTGGAATTATTACAAAGATAAAGGCTGGATGAATGCATTTTCCCGTAGATTAGACAATGGCGTAGAAATACAACTTTGCTTGAAGTGGGAGTAGCCACAGGTGCTAGTAAACATATTAATACCTCAAGCTCCGAATAGATGCCAATTTAGTTTAAGATCAACTTGCAGTTTTGAGAATAAAATTTGCAAACGCTTTGATGCGTTTTTTGCAGCAAAGCGCAATTAATCTATTTGCGAGTAAACTAGAACAAAGTCAAACCTACAAATGTTTACGCCTTTGGATATTCTGTCGCTTTACACGTGGATTCTGCTTGTAACCGTTTTCTTCCTGGCAAGGTATGTTGGACAGCCACAAGACCAAAAACAAATGCTGTCTTGGGTGAAGGCTTGGGAAGCCCAGCCAGTTGTATGCGTAAGGTCCTACAAAATATATGTAACCTGCGTTTATGTGGGTCTAGGGAGGCTCTGGAATCAATATGTTTAGAGCAGTGGTTCTCAGGCTTTTTTCCATGGACCCCTTAACCGACATGCAGGTTAAAGCCCACCCCAACGGACATTCTTTTCGTAAATAGGCTAGTATGTTTATGTCAACATAATAGGAAGAGAAACTATTACCTCTTACAATTGATATCAAAATCATGCCAACATGTTTTAAACTAAATTCTCCCTAAACGGAAATTTCCCCCGGTTCAAGCTGATCTAAAGCCCACTGGTTATCGGAAAGATAGACACTGTCGTATAGGTTTTACAGCAGTGACAAGATTCTCGCAGTCTAGATTTTAACGTCTTTCACAATTGGCGTTTATAGCACGTTTAATAAACTTTTATTCTCGGGTGTTTAAAACTTTTCGACAAACTATTGACGATAAATATGTTTTCGAACTAAAGAAAAATAGATTCAACGTTCCGTACAAGCTTGCAATTTTTGGGTAACAAAGATGGACTTCGTTATGATCAAGTTACGTTTGTATGAACGCAAAAACTATGACCTCCTACAAAACACTCTTTGCTCGCTCGACTTGACACGTTTATTGGACTGTTCACAAACCCATAACAGTCCTTCATTGTAACCAAGGATGGCAATACAGTACGCAGCAGCAGCATCATCAGAAGGTACGGTGCGCCCTTTGCAACAAATGCCCACAACGCAATATGTACCGCAACATCCTTAATTGTGATATGTAGCGTTGGTGTTAAAAATCGAAAAAAATGAGAACAATGCAGATCAAACTTTGTCGAGACTAACCAACAGGTAAGTTATTATTTGTTGATCATACCAAAAAAATTAGCAACCGCCAACTACCTTTTCACGCAGTTTATGTGACGTAAGTATTTAATGCGTAGGCAATGTGTTCTTACACCACCACTGTTACTATTCTGTTGCATGCCACTCAATCAATTAAAAACTGTGAGTCACCACAAAACACCATTTGTGAATGACTGTTGCTGTTTGGTTACATAACACTCACTTAATCAAAAACTATGAGTCACTACAAAACTCAATTTGTGTAATCGTCTTCATAACGTAGTGGGGTGTATGTAATTACTGATAGGCGTTTAGTAAAACAGCAATAGGGGTTCAATTAATCTCCGCGTTTACCGTCGCGCCAATGTAGATACGGCAACTGCTCTTTTATGGCCCATTACCGGAGGTCTTAAAATTAACTGACTGTTTTTAAACAAATGTCCACCACACAGATGTTATCATCAGCAATTCATGGGACACTTGCGGTGTTTTCCTTTCTCCGTACAAAACCAATGTTTTTTACGAACAGTTTTTTTGGAAACGGTGGCGTTTTTGTCACACGTGAAGCGAGCAAGTTACAAAAAATGTGTCTATGCATGGAGTGGCCTCAGTCGCAAAACAAACAAGCTAACCAGAGCTGCAAACGATGCGGGGTGAACGTAAATAAGCCGAACTCAATTCGCAACAAGTTCTGTTGCAACATACAATGTTTTAATCTGTTGAAAGTTAGTAAATAGCGCTGCGAAAAAAGACTGCGATAGGGATTGTTGAGTAAATGACATTTAACTGTATTCGCCAAAACGAAGTATTAGGCAATTCCTGAACATTTCGAAACAAGCTTTGTCGCAAAAGTGATGTGTATTAGGCTATATTTGTCTGAGCAAACATGCAGTCGAAGCCGGCTGCGACAACAGTTACTTTGTTATCGCTGATTGTGGTGTGTCGTGTTTTCTGCACTCTGATAACACTTGACGAGTATGCGTAACGTAAAATGACAAACGTTTACTAATGCTCTGACCACACAATTGAGCACAACAAGGATCTTTGCACGGACTTTCACGGGGGGTCACTGGCAGTTAAAACAGTTGTGACGTGGTGGGCCGTGTTGTCGGAAAAATTACAGAAGCCCTTGACACGTTCAATTAGCTTTTTCCTATTGTTGCTTCTGTAGGGAATTGCTTTCTTTGGTCATAACCCAGACACACGCCATATGTTCCATTTGCAACATCATTTTAGACGTGTAGCTCCAGCGCGTTTAACCACAATCTACCAGATGCGCCTTTAACCCATCTGCGCTTCATACCGTCTTCAGGTCGAGCAGCTATTTCGGGCCTGGTGATTAATTTAGTGCAATTGTGTCGCTATGTTTTCTTTCACCAAGAGAAACCAACTTAACTTAAAACATTAATTGTCCTGCTACCAGTGACCCCAAACGAGACCAAATAGCAACGCCTGTTTAGTCATCGACACCTGCGGGTCAAAACACATGCTTTTTGCATCGTTTTTCTTTCTATCACTTTCAGAAACGTTAAAACAGTTACTGTACATCGCAGAAATTTTATCGTGATAGAGGCATATCACTAAAATTGTGCTGCCCGTTTTCAGGTACTATATCCGGATGAAATGGCAGGTTTTAAAAAGGCTAAACATCCCACATGACCCACCCAACATATTGAACTGGGGAAATTCAAAATCACACTTCACTGACCCTTATTTGGTTTGTACATTTCTGCTTTGTTATTCATATGCATTTAGACAAACATAAAATGCAGCTGATAAAACAATTTTTGGCCTAAATTACTTTAGATCTAGAACATATAATTATGCCAAAAAACTAATTTTATTTATTAGTCATTCCAGAAAGACTTTGAAATGATGAAAAAGTATGGTCGGGTTTACGGGTATGGTGATATAAAGTAAACCTAATGATCAGCACAAAAGTTTCATTTATGTGTTATTTTTTAGTGTGTACAACGGCCTTGTACCAAGGATAGGAATCAGTGACCCAAAAGTTCTGAAGCAAATCCTAATTAAAGAATCTCACATATTTCCAGACAGACAGGTGACAAATAACAATCAGTTTAAAGCAATAGTTTCAAACATTCGCATGAAATGAGTTCAGTAAAAGTTTGATAAGGACAAATCCTTGATGGCAACAGTAATACTGGAAATTCCAACAGTAATTTTTACCAAAAGTTGCTTTAATGTAAACCTAACAAGGGCACATTAATTTGGTTTTTAATCCTTGTGGGGTCGGGGTGGAGCAACATCTGACTGTGTTATGCTCGTAATGAGAAGTTGGCGACTTTAATTTGGGTCAACGAATCAGGTCCACTGCATTAAAGCAATGCTGCAAGTTTCTTGCTCAGGGAAACACAAACGACTGAGGCAGGATTAGAACTAACAACCTTGTGCACACAAGGCAGCACGATAACCATTCGGCTATGTTTAATGACTTACAAATTGCCACCACAAATTTAAAAAAGGCTGCAAGTGGGTAACACATACGATGTTGGTAATTACTGGTTTGGTAATAATATTTATAAACTACCCCTGATGGTCATAAATTGTGTACAACCAGTTTTCGCACCAAGTGGTGAACATTTTTTTATGTGTTGCAGAAAAGTTTTCTTTATGTTAGTGGCAAAATAATGGGTGCAGGATTGACAAAAGTATCTGGAAAAAGATGGAAAAGAATAAGGTGCACTGTGATGCTGTTAGAAACAAAAAGAAAACAAGTATAATACTTCACTAACCAATTATCATTAATAACTTTCAGACACACTCTGTCACCCACATTTTCAACTTCAAAACTTAAAGAAATGTTTGGAATTGTGGACCATCTCACTGATCTTATGGTACAAAATCTTAATGATGTTGTCAAGGAAAAGAATGGAGTTTTTGATACCCAGGAGTAAGTCAAGTATAATCTGAAACTAATCATCCAACCAAACCTAATTTGAATTTTCATTTACTATGTTTGTATATTTTCAGCATCTTTGGCAAACTTTCTCTTGATATCGTTTGTTCTGCTGCGTTTGGTGTGAATGTTCACAGTCAAGTAAGATCTATGTGTAAAATTAAATTCCATTAATGACATACCTCCATTTTAGTAAAATTTATCAAATTCCATTTGACAGACAAAGGACATAAAAGAACCTAAGGTTGTAAAGATGGCAAAGAGATTTTTTAATCGCACACTTTCCAAGAATTTATTGATTTTTCTTTTTGGTAAGAGAACATTATTTATATTTGAAATGCTCAAATTAATTCAAGTTGTGCTTTACTTGATCAAATATTACCTTTTTGTAGTTATATTTCCATGGACAGAGAGAATTGCAGGGTTTTTCAACTACAGTATGTTTGCTTCGGATTCCGTCAATTATTTTGCATCCCTCATCAACACAGTTATTCAAAGAAAGCAAAACATGACAGGAAACAAGGTTTGTGTTATAACAGACAACAATTTTAGGTAACATGCAATTTCTAACATATACATATTCGTTGTTGTTGTTGTTAACTTATTTTTTTTGGTGAGGGTAAATCAAAAATAATGGGAAACTATTTAATAGTTTTGGATAGTTGGTGACTAAAAAATTGAATCAACAAATCACAAAGCTGCAACTCTAAGTTAATTGTTGACCTGAATGAGAAATTAAAAAACGTTAACTAACGCTATTTCTATATTGCAGGGAACAGATATATTGCATTATATGTTGGAATCAGAAATCAGTGAAGAAGCAGCAAAGTATGAAACTAAAGGTAAAATCCTGTAAAAATGGCAAAATTTTAAGCTTCCGGCTGAGCAACAGAAAAAAAAATACATCCCAATAGGCTTGTAAGGAGAACAACAAACTGTGTGATACAATCAGAAAAAGAAACAAGATTCTTTTTACAATTTTCTTTTCCTTAGGACTTACAAGGATGGAGATAACAGGAAACAGTGTACTGATGATGACGGGAAGTTATGAGACATCATTAGGTGCTATGGTGTTTCTTGCATACAACTTGGCATGGCATAAAGATGCTCAAGACCTTGCGAGGAAAGACGTTAATAGAGCAACTGAAGCCCATGTAAGTACTATATGCATGTACACCACACCAAAAGTGTGTTAAAAACAAAATTATTGGAAAATTAGTNAATTTAATGGCCAAACTCGTAGGTGTGCGTGACATAATTAAATGCTAAAAGGTAGACGTTAGGAATTCCGGGGAAAGTCCGTGGTTGACATGGCGAAGAAGAAAACGCTAAAAACACAAACGTTGCCGTTCGATTTCGGTTGTTTACGTTTTGTGTTTGTTGCATTTCGTGCAATTAAACAATAAAACACCGGATCAATCATGAATTCTAATCTTTTGGACGTGGATAAAATTGATGTGAAAATATTTAAAGGTCACAAGGGCGAGGTAAGTTTTTAAAAAGATTAATGTAAAACTAAATTACGTTTTTATTTTGGTTGGAAATTATTAATTTATGTTGCCTGTGTTTGCCATGCAAACACATTTAATTATAGTGTAACATTTGCTCAACATACCGGTGCAAGCAAAAGTCATATGCATGTAACGTATAGTTTTTATGATTTGACAACCATAATCAAACTGAAAAACTTTGTTTCTTTTTTTATCACACAGGTTAACTCATGTTCTTTTTCATCTGACTATGAACTCTTTGCCACTGCATCGGATGACAAGAAACTTATCATATGGAGTGTAACAAAGAAGACACCGCTGTGTGAACTTGTTGGACACAAGGGGCCAGTGAACACTTGCAAGTTCTCACATGACAATAAGATTTTGGCCAGTGGATCTCATGACTGTGCCGTAAGGTAATATAATAAAGAAATGACTGTGTCATGAGGTAAAATAAATACAACAGTTTGGTTTTCATGGTCGGTCACCGAGTATGACTTGTTCATATACATAACACAATGATAGCTGGTTACTTTAGTTTTCTCTAGTTCTTTATTGCATCTTGCTGATCCTTGGTATTGACTATCATGAACATTTTGTTCTGGTTAACAGCATCATTTTGTAACCATATATGTATATTTTAGATTGTGGAAGACTTCAACTTCTGCATGCATGAACATCTTATGTGGTATGATTGTAAATTTTCTACATGCATAAAAACCCGAAACTAATTGGATCAAACTGATTCTTCCTGGGTATAAACTGTGTTCAATAAATTTTCCATAACAAAGGTTAAATAATGGGTATTTAGTGGACAGACAAAAGTTGCCTTTAGTGAAGATGGACATGGGATTCATGTTTGCCATGTTTTATTCATAGACTATTTTCTTTGGTTAGTGCAAAAAAGTAAAGATTTTTACAAATTACTCTTTTTATAGGTCATACAAAAAGTGTGGAGTCAGTATCATTTTCTATGGATGATACCCTGTTGTGTTCAGCATCCTGGGATAAAACACTTATCGTTTGGTCTGTGGAGGTAATAGCATAAAGAAGTCATCTTGTGTCTAAAACATAATGTTGTGGGAGTGTATATATATATATACATAGAAATATATATATATGTAATGATAGTTTGTGTATGCATGTGCAAATTTTACACACAAATCTGTCTCAATCATGCAATGGCTTGAACTATTAAAAAAAACAATATATAATATGCATCTGTACATTTGTTGTAAAAGGCAACCTACAACTAAATCTACAGACTTAATATCAAAAATCATTGCTTGGCAAACGTATTTACATTACACAGGGTGGAGAAGCTCTACATACTCTAACTGGCCACACAGACTGTGTTAAAGCATGTACATTTTCCAATGACAGTCACCTAATAGCAAGTGGTGGTTGGGACTACACCATTCGGGTTTGGAACATTAAGCCAACTATTAAAGGTATCAGCATAAGAAAAACTCAACACTGTCATGCTTGTTTATAAGTTTGTAACCAAAAATTTTACAAGTTTGCAAAAATCAAATTTTGCAATTTAATTTCATCTCAGGTTTGCCGTAAGTTCAACAGTTAACTTCCTTCTCCTTATTACAAATACCAAATGCNAAAGCATGTACATTTTCCAATGACAGTCACCTAATAGCAAGTGGTGGTTGGGACTACACCATTCGGGTTTGGAACATTAAGCCAACTATTAAAGGTATCAGCATAAGAAAAACTCAACACTGTCATGCTTGTTTATAAGTTTGTAACCAAAAATTTTACAAGTTTGCAAAAATCAAATTTTGCAATTTAATTTCATCTCAGGTTTGCCGTAAGTTCAACAGTTAACTTCCTTCTCCTTATTACAAATACCAAATGCAAATGATGCATATTTATTCTTTAAAATTAGGCCTTTTAATTGTATTACCTCAATATACTTTAGATCATTTTGAAATTAAAAATGAATAACCAACAGCGTTTATTTTTGTTTTGTTCGCAGAAACTGGTGACCAAGCAAAATGGCTTTTGCGAAAGTACAAGAAAATGAATGATGATGTTTATGTGATAAAACTGACTGGACATACTGGAAATGTGCAAACTGTTGCTTTTTCTAGAGCCAACATTTTGGTAACTATATGCATATTAAAAAAAGCAATGCAACTTATACCATGTAAAAGAATTGTTTCACCATAGGAAA
>QXVZ01027843.1:0-10991 GCA_008931825.1 Phallusia fumigata
TTCAATTCGACAAACACATAGAACCGAAACGGTCAGAAGTGGAATTATCTTCAAATTGTTTCATTCCGTCTGCCATATGTTATACATCAATCACAAAAGGCCTCGGCGTT
The DNA here is from genome assembly GCA_008931825.1 of Phallusia fumigata. Classification (NCBI taxonomy): domain Eukaryota; kingdom Metazoa; phylum Chordata; class Ascidiacea; order Phlebobranchia; family Ascidiidae; genus Phallusia; species Phallusia fumigata. The sequence goes on from QXVZ01027843.1 coordinate 111, forward strand.
GACACGCTGCACTTACAAATTGAAAAGCAATTGATGCGAGTAACAAACTGTCAAAAAGTGAAAATTGAGATACCGGCGAACGGACCGCATTTGAAGTGGTTGAAAATGAAATGTAGTGTGCAGAACATTAGAACTGTAAATGAACATTGTTTGCGTATCACAGTTATTGCCGTCGATTGGAAAATCAGGAAATTCTTGGCAATGTTTCCGGACTCAAAACAACTCGATGATGCACTAAAAGATTAAGTCGGTATCCGGAAAAAGATAAGCGTGTTTTAAATACCGACAGGTGCAAATGCGGTTACAAATGAAAACTTTGGTCTAGCTTACATAGGCCAAATAAAAACTAATTTTCTAGTTTGCACCAGTGCGAATTTTTGTTTCATTTGATTACATTTTACGTTGCTACGACCACAAGCAAAAAATAAGCAGTGGTGTAACAAAATGCATTTTGTGCAATGTTTCTCTCTGTGCCTTTGTACGTCACATCAAACGCTTCGCGACATTTTATCACCCCATTCAAGTAACCGACGCAATGACAATTATACTACATGTAAGCTGTAACCTCCGCTCTGTGCCCAGCCTGGCCCTGCTCCGTTCGTGACGTAAAAATCCCTTGTTGTTGAACGCTCCCGCTCGGATGCCTGTCCTCTGTGACGACTTACACTTAACTATGCAACGAATGTTCGCGTTGAAACAATGCTATGGAAACGATCATGATGGCTGTGATGAAACTCGTGAAACAGTTCACACAGTGCTTAACAAAGCACATTTATCACATCACAAAAACAGTGGTAAACATTATCTGGTGAGTTGGGCTTTACATAAAAAATCAACTATCGGCAGGTAAAAGTACGTTTCATTCGCTCAAAAAGGTCACCACTTGTTGCGATTTAGGCAAAGGTAATGGTTATTGTTGCCGGGTTCGAACCCCGTGAAAAAAACAACATCAAAAAACGGCCCGTTGTGTAAGTTGAGATTATTTCGCTTCGTGAAAGAAAACGTAGCGAAACAACTGCACTTAAACAAACCCCAAGCCGGAAATAGCTGCTGCCGCGATGTTAAAACGAAAAAAGGTAAAGGATCAAGGTTGTACGCGCTGCAGCTACACCCAGCACTGGATTACCTATTAACGGGGGCACCACAAAAACGGTATTTAAATGTAGTACCAATTCCTATTTTTCACAGTAGAATGATTATTGTGTTCTCTCTCCATCCCTAGGCTACAAATTGCCTCTTACAGGAGCCAATTTTTGATAGGGAGTAGATACCCTGGCGGATAGTTTCAACTTTAACCAGAACGACTCGGTATTTATAAATGTCGTCCCGAAATTTCAATCGTACCCCAAACCGTTACCTATGACGTCACACAAATGAAAAGAACAACTGCAGGCTACGTAACAATGGAAATAACAACAAAATACAGATTATCAAAGGAATTTCAACAAAAAAAAACCCACATAAAAATATGACTATATTTTAACAAAAAAATGATATAACCCCCTTTCGAAACAAACGGTTAAAAGTGGTCAATGCAGGAAAGGCGATGTTTTTTTCACAGTGAATAAACTACTCCAAGACATGCACTGATAAAGCAATATTTTTTCTCCGTGTAAAGGAGAGCGTAACACTGCGCGGGCACACTACAGAAACGTGTATAAGAAGCTAAAGTGACTGGGGGACAATGTATAGAGCAGTAAACTTCATTTAATTAATATTCAGACAGACGTGGAGATTACCGTCTAGTCACACGCTTTCGGTTTTAATTTCGTTGAACTCCTACCTAAGATTCACATACTAAACAATACCAAAAAACCATTGGTTTACCTCTCGACTTACAAACCCTTCTTCATTTTATTTTTTAATTTGCAGGTTTGTTACCATATTTTTACACGATAATGTGGATTCGTTTAGCACACTGTTGATGTGTGTGGGCTTGCCGGCGATCTTTTCCTTGTTTAAGAGTTGGAAGTGACACCGGCAGTGCTCGAACTTGATATGGAGGGAAATCCAATTCTGGGCAGTTTTTCTCCGTTCGCAAATATTCTGTCGAGATTGGGTGTTGTGATGACGTTGGGCTCTTTCTTTGTTTTAAGTATTACTCGCTAGAAGTTTACTTAGGTTCATGTCGGGCTGAAAAGGGTAGGGCCACGTCGGTTATTGACCTAATTTTTAATCTAAATCGGAATAAGATGTTGTCGTTCTTACCAATTCCAACAACAGGTCCACTTCTGTGTGGTGTATGCCCAAATCGAGTGGTTTTAACCATGTGTCGAAATTTGTCTGGTATATTCTGCGGCCATTCGAAACACTGACGTTGGATTGTGTTCCTGGTATAATGCACTTCCGGCTGTCGTCTTTGTGAAGGAGCTGCAAAACATTAGGAGATTATTTTTTGGCATTTTTAGCCTGTCTGTTTTAACCCTAAAGAACATAGAACGTTTTCTCAGCCATAGTTTATGCAGAACAAATTCCCAAAGGTTTGTGCGTTCGCTAATTCCGATAAAAAACAAGGTAATAGGTGCCTAGAGGGTCCACCAAACCATTCAGGGAATTGAATTTTTTAATAAGTTTTTTTGCCAATATTTTAAATTTGTTAACGTGTTCCGTAACCTCAGTTTTTTTTTCACCCGTCTAGTGTGTATCACTGCTCGACGCCTCGAATTTGTTTGTTTTTGTTTAATGTTTTTATTAGAAGAAAATGACAAATAGGTTTTCTCGTCCTTGCGTTCGTGCCTGCCTCTTGTTTCGAGCTACGAAGGACGCCGACGTGACTTAGTTACCACAGACTCATTTTATTTGCAAAGTTTTGGTTTTTGCTTTGGTCCTTTAACCTATAGTATTACACAATAATGAATTGATTGGACGTTAAACACTCCAAAAAATGAAAGAAAATACATTTTGACATATAATATGTAGTTGCGAAGAGGCGGTGACAAATTCTAATAAAACAAACATGGGCAAATCTTTTAAAACGCTTGGCGCTCATTATCGTTGCTTGGTTCATTTTTACATCGCTTGGCTTATTAACATTAACATTATGCACCTGCAATATGTTCGATTTTGCCCTACCCAATGTAATGTCGAAAATACTAAAGACACCCATAGTACCTACTTTGAACATGTTTTGCGCCACCTAGCGCAATAAAACAATTCTGTATATATGTGCTAACAGTTTTCCATTACGTAAAAACGAAATTAGGTAACGCAGTACCTATTGATATAGTAAAGGGTGTTTTAAAAGGTAAATGTAAATTTATGCCTTCTTTTGATATAGTTGTTCGAAGACATAAACGAATGGGGGACAAACATACAAAGAAAACAAAAACAAACCTTGATCGACAGGGGTCATGTACTTCACTAGAAGGTCGGTTTCATGTTTGCATGAAAAGTTTGTGGCTCCTTAAAGAGAAATGCTTAGGCTAAATTTACTAACGTTGCACAAAGCAGAACCAGCAGAACGTGATTACACTTCGGAAGTTATGATTACAGTTTCCTTGCTCGATTGATCATCCACGTCAACACGGGATGGTGAGCTAGACCTCAGAAGCAAGTGCTGAAATCAAAATAGTGCGGAAAACTTACGTAGGTGGGGCAAGGTTTTGTGACAACGAAGCAGCGGCATCATTTGGTTGGGATTCCAAATACCAAATACCTGTAATATTCGTAACTTATTAATAAAAAAACAGTAAGCTTAAGTAGATGGGTTAGTGAGGGAGCAAACAAGGCAATGTTTTGCTATTTGGACTCCTACCTGATTTTGCCTGTTGTATGGACTTTGGTACACAAGACCAATTGGCTGCGGATTTTGTCTTCGCGTTGGTGAGTGTAGCCGCACGTCTTCTAAATCACAAGGACTTCCCTTTTCGACTTCTTGTACACGACTTCGAAACCCGTAGTCGGACAATGTTGTCGTTCTTGGCATTTTACTTTGCTTGGTGTAAACGTTTGCCATCCCGATCCGAAGTGTTTCTTGCTAAGAAAAGAGATTGTTGAACAGTGATTCTTGAAACATAAGGGAGTTCTACTGTAGCTCTTTTTGATTTGTTTATCTTGAGTTCCGAACCCCGATTTCGCTCATCAATGAGTTGTAATTAGTTGCTTTTACCAATGAGATGTAGTTACATTGTTACAACACTTAAGGATATTGTGTTGTAACAATGTAACTATGCTGTGTCATAGTTTATTTACGCTTTGAATTGTGTTACCGGGTAGAAATCCAACAGCAGGCACTTGCACTGATGCAAACTAATTTTATGTTACAAATAGATAATTGTATTATGATAAATACGTCTTTGTGAATATTGAAATTGGAACATTAAAACAACTACTATTTGCAACTGTGATTTACTGTAATTATAAAACTGACCAAACAAATTATAGTTCTTACCAAGTGCCTTAAACAGTGTTTCGTACACTGTTACAACTTGGACAGCTAGCACTGTAAATAACGTACTGAACTTTTGCAAATCGGCGGGGAGCACACGCATATGCAAATTTACTTGTTTGGACACATATCATGGTCCTGAAAAACTTTGCGGTGATATTTCCAAAGGCTAGATCGTTTTGACGCGTTGCAAACTGATACTTCAATAGGATTTCCTCTCATGAGTTATATACAGTAACTGCCACATCATAGGATTTGTACAATATACTAAGCTTTATCTGCTATTGGTAACATATGCCAAACAGTCGAGCAGAACGATGACAGATTTTTTGTGGCAGATATGGGATGTGTGTAAGGTTTATAGTGCCTGATTAGGACTTTTGAACGTGCAAGTTATCGTAATGTTAGCGTGACCAAGGAACTTTGGTAGGTCGCAAATTAAGAAAACAAACTGGTAAACCGGTCATGTTATTTTTAGACAACTGTTTAGTTTTCAAAGCAAAAATGAAAGAAGGTAATCTTGCAAGGATATTAACCTTTGTCTGGTGGATTCTGCACTCCACAAGCCCAGGAAATGTATGGTGATGTTGTTGGTTCTATACTTGAGAAGCAAATAAAATCCATTCAGCGACTTTTGTGTGTGTTGCTGGAATGTAATTACATCTAATAGAAAAATGGAAAAATTCCTAAAGTTTTAGAACCCCTGTTTAAAGGTTTCCATAGATAAGTTTAAATATCACAACCTGTTGGCTGTCGGATAAACATAGTGCGTCACAACCTTTTGACACAGTTAGAACATACAACCAATTTGTCGTTGTACATCTTTGATTTTTTGTTCATTGCGTATGTTATTCTTTCAGGCGCAGTCTGCATGTTCCAGCGCTGATGGTTCCGTAATTAATAGCTGTCCGGGTAAGAAAAAAGTTTGAATATTTGTGAGAATGTTCGGGTAAAAAGTGCTTGCTATATTGAAACAATCCAATACAGAAAATGTTTCTACTCTTGTGCGTTTCAATAAGCTGTTAAATTGGAAAAGAGGTTCTTTTTATCTTATACCTTATTGATGTTTTTTGCCACACTTAAACGTTATTTTGCTTGGTAGAACCGAACACATTCTGCTGTGGTAAACAACAAATTCGATGCTGTAGTGCTGACCTATCGATCACACAACAATGGTGTAAGTACCAAAATGCTGCTTTAACGTTGGCTGACAACAAGTTTAGTTTAACATACTATTGCCATTGCCAAAGCGATTAGTTGTACTAAAAGCAGCGTTAAGCTAATAGCACTAAATGATGTCTGTTGCATGTGTTCTTACTGCAGTCATTGGTGGGGCAATGCTGCTCATCGTGCTGCCATTGGTGATGTCAGGATGGTGTTTCCCTTTCTCGCCATGCTGCTCATGGTTCGGTTTAAGGCCAAAATCTAATGATTCAGACGATAGCGGCTCTGAACAAAGTAGTTCAGGTGGCAATGATTCCGATCACAACAGCTCTGATGAAAGCGGCTCTAAACACAGTGGTTCGGGCGGAAATGGTTCCGATCACAACAGTTCTGATGAAAGCGGTTCCGACAAAGCTTCCGAACGCAGTGATTCCATACAAAACGTGAAAAAAGATTCTGACGATGAAGTGTCCGGTGATGATGTCTCAAAATCGAGTAGTTCTGATGATCCTGGTTCGGACGATGAAAGCTCCAAAAAGGGCATTTTATTTAGTAAAGACAGTTCCTCTGCTAGTTCCTCCGCTAGTTCCAGCAGTTCATCATCAGACAGTGGTGATGATTGATTGTATTCTGCTTTGGTTACATTTTTTGCTCATTAACCCATTTGCATGAGTATTCTGCTGGGAGCGATAATTCCGCAGTGTCGCCTTTTTGTTACAATGCCATATTAGTTTTCTTTTTTGACACGCAGTCTGTTGCCACATCTAAGTAAGTCAAGTTTTGCACTGTCTCTGTGTAATATTTATTTTTGTCTTGTGTATGCGATTGTAACCAGAGTGTAGCCTGTATGTTAACGCAAAAGTGATATTGTCTGTTTTGAACAGCAAAACTAAAACGGAAACACAAGAAATTATTCCATTTAAATGACCAAATACCGCCATATTCAGCAATCGGCAATCTCAAGTCGTTTTATCCAATTGATTTTAGAAACCAAACTAAACCACATTTGAAAAAGCGATTATTCTTTGGGTTACCTTTAATAGGCTGCCGTTATAAGACTCTCACCTTTCCTAAAAGTTTAGATCAGAGCATCGCACAAATAATATAAGGTTAGGTTACGATTGCCCAGAAAAAATGTTTGGATTTTGGATCAACCTGACATGCAATTATTCGAACTCTTTTTCACGACAAACACGTAAATCTTTCCAACATTCGAACAAGATTTCCCAACATTTTTGTTTTTTTGTAGCTAGCAGTATGCGTAATAAAGTCATGACATTGTTGCATTAAGTTTTTTCGTTGTGGCAGATATTGCTAAATACACTATTAATTAAAATAATAGTTTTGTTAAATTTGGAAGTTCTAACATTTTTGAGGTATAGTTTCATCTACATTATTTGATGCAAAAATTATAGGTGGGTTAACATAATTTATTATTTGTTAACATTTTTTCCGGCATATCGTTTATTTCAGATTTGCTGTTATATATGCTGACCTTAACAGTTACTGTTCCAAACCAGCATGGCAATTATGCTTGATAACTGTGCATAATATAGGTTTTCTTGTGAGCTTGCAACTGCCGCATATTTTTCACCAAACCCAACATGCCTTCAACTCAATATAGTTCGGAAAAGTTCTCTAGCGGAATCGCTAACATAATCAAAAATATTGGATTTTGGTTCATCCACCTAATCGCTTTACGCAGGGTAAACACACACTTCCAACTTGATACATATCCTAAATCACATTGTTATCAATGTAGTGTTTACCAATTATAACGAACTAATATCTTGTTTTCCTGCGTTAAAGGTTTGCGTATAGATTTGGTGGCGTGTATTATTGCCCTGCCCCCGAGAAGGACCACTTGTATGAATTAATTAAAATGTTGGTTTATACAAATTAAACCATTTACTNGAGTATTCTGCTGGGAGCGATAATTCCGCAGCAGTGTCGCTTTTTTGTTACAATGCCATATTAGACGCGCAGTCTGTTGCCATATCTAAGTAAGTCAAGTTTTGCACTGTCTCTGTTTATTTTTGTCTTGTGTATGCGATTGTAACCAGAGTGTAGCCTATATGTTAACGTGAAAGTGATATTGTCTGTTTTGAACAGCAAAAGTAAAACGGAAACAAACAAGAAACACAAGAAATTATTCCATTTAAATGACCAAATACCACCATATTCAGCAATCGGCAATCTCAAGTCGTTTTATCCAATTGATTTTAGAAACCAAACTAAACCACATTTGAAAAAGCGATTATTCTTTGGGTTACCTTTAATAGGCTGCCGTTATATAGGACTCTCACCTTTCCTAAAAGTTTAGATCAGAGCATCGCACAAAAAATATAAGGTTAGGTTACGATTGCCCAGAAAAAAATGTTTGAATTTTGGATCAACCTGACATGCAATTATTCGAACTCTTTTTCACGACAAACACGTAAATCTTTCCCACATTCGAACAAGATTTCCCATCAGTTTTGTTTTTTGTAGCTAGCAGTATGCGTAATAAAGTCATGACATTGTTGCATTAAGTTTCTTCGTTGTGGCAGATATTGCTAAGTACACTATTAATTAAAATAATAGTTTTGTTAAAGTTGGAAGTTCTAACATTTTTGAGGTATAGTTTCATCAACATTATTTGACGCAAAAATTATAGGTGGGATAACATAATTTATTATTTGTTAACATTTTTTTCGGCATATCGTTTATTTCAGATTTGCTGTTATATATGCTGACCTTAACAGTTACTGTTCCAAACCAGCATGGCAATTATGCTTGATAACTGTGCATAATATAAGTTTTATTGTGAGCTTGCAACTACCGCATATTTTTCACCAAACCCAACATGCCCTTAACTCAATGTAGTTCGGAAAAGTTCTCTAGCGGAATCGCAAACATAATCAAAATAATTGGATTTTGGTTTATCCACCTAATCGCTTTACGCAGGGTAAACACACACTTCCAACTTGATACATATCCTACATCACATTGTTCAGTTTCGACTTTTTTGTTATCAATGTAATGTTTACCAATTAAGTTAACGAACTAATATCTTGTTTTCCTGCGTTAAAGGTTTGCGTATAGATTTGCTGGCGTGTATTATTGCCCTGCCCCTGACAAGGACCATTGTTGAAATCAATTAAAATGTTGGTTTATACAAATTAAACCATTTACTAAAGAAGCGGTCACAAATTATCAGTAATATTTTTTATTTGCAATTTTTTTCTCGCAGGGTTTTGGCTTGTTGTTGGCGGCTTGGTAATAATGGTGTTTGTTCTTGTGATCGTAATTCTGTTCATGTTGTGCGTCCGAATTCAATCTTTGCAAGAACGTGGTGGAACACAACAACCAACAAGATCGGACAATTCCGTAACAGTATCACCCAAAGAACACACAAAAGAGTCGCCAAAAACCGGAAAAAGTAGGCGCGGTTAATTGCTTTTCTTTGCATGTGGACTACATGTGCAACTCATAAAAAGCTGTGTCGATTTTATGTTCACATATTAAAGTAACTCGTTGTGGGGACTTATGCGCCCACCGCACAAAATCATCTGCATACCTGGTTACACGAATAAGTTTTTAAAAGCTAACAACCAAAACACAGAGTACAATATTTGCAGATTCAAATTTGTTGAATCAAGCGACATATCAGACCTTTTCCATAAACTCCCAGGACAGTCGCAGAAGCAGCGACGAACTAACCCATCTTCTCTATGACGGGCGATTAAATGCTGAAAGGTAAGTCTTTATCTGCTAAGCGATTGCTTTAGATTTGACCTTCTTATTTATTTAATGTGTGTATTTAAATGTGTGTAATAAGTGACGATTTGGAGCTAACGTATTGTAGCGAAGTAATCCTTCATGCAATTTTAGAAAACAATCGAGGCAAATTGAAAGTGTGTCCCTTAATGACATAACAGCAGGGGATTTGTCGCGTTCCGATGCTGAAAGTTCAGACACAACACATCAGAGGCAAGCGAACTGTACACATCGTGACAGAATTCGCAGATTCAATCGAAGAACTACAGTATTTAGCGATGCTTCATTTGATGGTGATGAAGATGTGATCAGATGTTCAAATAGCTTGGAAGAACTTGCGGAACAAGACGAAGATGTTGCAGAAAGTGATGATATTTCGGGCTATTATTCATTCGAAAGTCGTTCGCGTGACAACTCCACTCAACCTTCCATTGATCACTATCCGCACGATTACAGATTGTATCCAGCAGCAAAGAATCGTAACTTAGAAACTAGTTCGGACAAAAAAGACCCAGACCTTGGCCCTTGCAATATCTATACGCCTACCGGGAGCGAAGTCTCTATGGTTTATGGTTCCACCTACGATAACGAGTCGTCCTTGAACAAGTCAGCAAGCATTAACCAGGAACTTGCATTCAATGTCAGTAGACAGTCAAATGTTAATTACGGATTTTCATCGGACGGCGAAGTGGAGACTAGCAGTATTGTAAAACAACCACCTTTGACGGAAGACTTGTTGAATTAACCAACATATTAAATTGATATGTAATGGGGCCATGGCCCCTCCCAAATTTCAAAATTGTACATTTGAAGTAGGCTACTTCTGAAAATAATCCCTAAGTTTAACATTAAGTTAGGTAACTTGGCCCCTCTCAAAATTTCGGGCTGGCTACGTCATTGTGTGATACCTGTTTCAACTACAATATGTTTTGTGTACTACGTTTTACTAATTTGTAATTATTAAACCTTTTTTTCTTTTTCTGTCTAACAATGGTTTCATCCCAACGTTCGGTCAAAAAAAGTCGTTCAATTTTGACACGTGATAGGTATCTGAAGTTGTGCATCAACATCTTTTGACCCAAGTTGATCAACCGGTTAACCGAGGACCCAAAAAAGGGAAATATAAAAAACAGCAATGTTTCGATAAGTTATTCACCTGGAAATTTCTATTTTGATTGTTGGTACAATGTATTTGAAAGTATTTTGTAACTTTTGCTTCGATTCACCCATTTTCAACATTTTAATCTCAAAGATTTTTTTCTTTAACCTACATTTGCTTTAGTTCAACATATTTATCCAAATGTGTTACAAAGGAAGTATAATTGACAAGTTTACGGCCCAAGTGGTATCCAGCTCAGCGGTTGGTATCGGTATTTATTCGGGACGGCCAGGAGGGTGTTTTGCTGACCAAAACCAAGATGTAGTTGCGCAGTGGTTCCTGTCTGCTATCGCTATGTAGGCGTCATAGTGTTTCCGAATTATTTTGACAGCCTCGGAATTGGCCTATTAGTTTCGGGTGGCGATGTTATTTTTGCCAAACAAACCCCAAAACCCCAGCCAACTGGATCTTG
>QXVZ01027848.1:0-13422 GCA_008931825.1 Phallusia fumigata
CGGCGTTAAAGCGTTCGTTGCATTCCACATCGCTTTGGCGTTGTTGGCAGCCGCGTAGTGGGTCTACCCGAATAACAGGCGTTCCTGATACGATGAGCGCAGATCTAACGATCGCCCGGGTGCACCTGTTTAGTGCTTCGCCACCCGAGCAGACTGACTTTATCGGTCCGTTCGATCTTTTGATGGATTTTTAGTCAGCGTGGGGGTGATCCGTTTCTCTGCTGGCCACAGGGGTGAAAAGTTCATCTTCCGTTCGCCCCAAATCGTGAAACAATTTTAATGGGGCGCATGCGGGTTTTGGTGAAGGCCTCTAAGATTCCCCCTCCTTGTTTTGAGTGGATCATGCGCATGCAATTACGTTTGGCTCCGAGTTGTATATACTTTGCATGCGCTGTGTAAGTTCATAATCATCACAACTGTTGATACCTGCAGGTAAAAAAAGCTTTAAGGATACCTGAAGTTGGAGAATATAAGTTAAAAATTTGGACCAGGGAGAAAACTAATTGGCTTTAGTGGAAACTTGTGCGCCGGTAGTGTGCAAACTTCGCCACGACCAATAGAAACAAATTTTATGCCTAACTAAATGTAAAACGAAAACGAATTGGCAGGCATGTCGGAAGAAAAACCCGCGTTTGTTGCAGTGGGATAAATTTTACTGCTGCCAAAACATTTGATCCTGCTTCGGGTTGAAAGCGTTGACGTAGCTTGGAAATTTCATAAATAAAAAAACTGGTAACATGTTAAATAACGAAACAAAAACGTTACGAAATTTATGCTGCCAATGAAAAAAAGGGTGACAAGAGCGAAAACCCGTTATATGAAATTCCATGCAACGAGCCTTGCATATAGTTCCAAAATATTTATCGTACTTTTAAAATTAACGCACAGATCGTGTTCATTTGTACTGTCCGTAAACCGGGCCGGGCCGGTTTAGGTCACCCGACAAAGCGAGACCTTTCCGAAACACCAAGGAATTTATCGACGCCCCTGACGCTAACCTTTGACTCCACGAAAAAGATCGTGCAAAAATTTGCGTAATATTGTGACGCCCAGATCATGCGTCTGTCAGCGCCATCCGTGCCGTACTATTACGCTGCGTGCATTTTCGCATCGCTCATAACGAGGTATTAATAGTTGGCATAAACACCGACACCTTGAGTCAACACGTGCGCGATTACGGAATACTCCACTGTGTTTTGGCAAGGTAAAGTTCAACGCCGAGTGTTTGTTTTGTATTCTCGCGCAAGGCAAAGTGCCCGGATGGAGCGCTGATGGATCGCAGGTGACAAGTGAGTTCGCGAGGCGTTTGCAATTATTGCCTACTATTCACCTTACCTCCGCCGCTGCGATTACTGTGCACACCGACGCAGCAGGCACGGTGCCTAAGCGCTAACGCAAATGATTGTAATCCCATAATTAATTTAACCTGAAAAGCGACCACGAGAGCAACTGAAAGCGCCGCGCACATTGATACTACAAGCCTATTAGCGTCGGTCGTTTCTCACAAACCGGCATGGAAATTGGCGCTTTAGCGCATCGCCTTCGTTCAGCCAGCGTCTTAATCTCGGCAAAAATGCCCACAAAACAAAGCTGCCACGCTAAGGCGTTGAAACATCACCAGATGCAGGCGAAACAGCCCTACCCATCGCAGGTTATCTTACCGCCGGATGCGTGCCGCTGCTGCACACGCTCTGCGGTCGAAACAAACCTTGTCCCACCTTCTTTGATTCGCCGCCCTTTGACCCCGTGGTCACCTGACCGGCCTAAAGCTGCCATGGCACAGGGTCTTAACACAGAGCCATTGACTGGTGAGGTGGCGTGCGGGGATTGGATCGCAGGCGCAGGAACTTCGCTTGTCCAGCAATGGTCACTCATTGGGTTTGGCTTTTTAAAGGATGTTCTCGAGTGTCGTTTGCTGACCGGAAAATGAAGAAGAGTCGTGTTCGGTTCCAAATGCTCCCAAGTGGATTTTACGCATTCTCACGTCACATTAAAGACGCCGCTCGACGGCCCGGGGTCGCACGAGTCAAAAGGTGTTTGGAAATGGACANCCTTTGACCCCGTGGTCACCTGACCGGCCTAAAGCTGCCATGGCACAGGGTCTTAACACAGAGCCATTGACTGGTGAGGTGGCGTGCGGGGATTGGATCGCAGGCGCAGGAACTTCGCTTGTCCAGCAATGGTCACTCATTGGGTTTGGCTTTTTAAAGGATGTTCTCGAGTGTCGTTTGCTGACCGGAAAATGAAGAAGAGTCGTGTTCGGTTCCAAATGCTCCCAAGTGGATTTTACGCATTCTCACGTCACATTAAAGACGCCGCTCGACGGCCCGGGGTCGCACGAGTCAAAAGGTGTTTGGAAATGGACAGCAAAAAACGGAAGATAAATGTCCGGGCCCCACATACTTGCCGCGCCAAATAGAATCGATTACCCTAAGTATACTTTAGAATTGAGATCTCCGACAATGTTTTTGATGATGTTTCTAATCCTTTTGTGTATTTTACCAGTTTGACTATTTATTAATTTTATTGAATGACACTGCAAAAACGTTATCTGTCACACCTTGTTTGTGACTACAGAGTACAAAAATGTTGTCAGATTTTTTTTGCGAAAGCGCATTTTCTCCATGTTCAAACTATTGACCTTGCTGGCCACCAGCGAAGACCACTGTTTCAGCAGAGCTACTTTGAGCCTTGACTTTTAGGGTAGTTTTCATTTATTTGGTAAGCACGATCGGCGCTGGCAGGATGATTGTGCGATATTACACCAAGAGCGATGACTAAGCGATCGTTGCTATGTTTACGAAGTTCAGCTTGACTGGATAAACGCTGACAAGCTGCGGTTATTGAAAGATGGCCGCACTGCTGTTAAAACGTTTTTGCAAGGCAAACCCCGGACCCAGGAGATGTATTACCCCACGGTGGGCCAAAATTGGACTATTAGGGCTTGCTGTACTTGAGCCGAGATCCTGGTTTTTGTATTCAAACACCACGGATTACAACAAAAAAGCTCAAAGGCTGGAAATGACTGATGTCTTGATCTAAACACACACTCCATTGTTATGTGACAACGACCCGATGAACGCACTCAACGGATTTACACTCAATTTTCTGAGTGCCGACAGGGTGAAATCGGACCCTGGTTTTTAAATGTTACATTGCTTGAAGACGCCATAAATATTGTAATAATTGCAAGCAAGCCGATAAGCTGAATCGCTGCCGCCATTTTGTTTTTTACGCCGGCTAAAAATTCAGGCTAATAGCCAAGAGATCGATGTTGCTTTAAATCACAAGATTCAACTGATACGTGATTTGTCTTAATTTTTTTCGAAATGGCAAATTTTGAAACAGTTCAAACCTTTTTGCGTACCGTGAACTTAAAATCCATCATTATTATGATGCCCAAAGTGCACTGCAGACACCCACTTTTTGTAAACGGTTTTAACAGAAAAAAACATTTTTGTATTCTAGGCAAATTTTACGAGCAGATTAGATTTATGTTCGAACATACATTTAGGCAACAAGACATGTGCCAACAGTCAATACAGAATCTCACGCCTTACCCAGCTATTTAAAGTCTCGCTTGACACTTTTGTTTGTCCCCAAAACTGATGCAGACTGCTTGGAATCGCTGCTTTGCCAGGGTCCAGGTGTGTTTTACCTAACGGTGCTCTTTAATCTATCACCAGTGAACGAACACCCCCAATTACCAATCTTAAGGGGTAGAGTCGTAAGCTGGGACCGCCAGGCAAATTTGGTCGCCCATAAACCCACTAAAAGCAACTGACACCTGATACAGGAATTAGATACGGCGTGTGATGTTGAGTGCTGTCGTATTGCAGCAGCTGTCTATGTGATGTTTTGCTTGGGTAAAAAGTGAACTTAGTTGCGTGCAGTGATGGAGTTTTAGGCAGTTACTCATCTTTGTAATGCTTGAATGCTAAAAAAGGTAAGTTGTAATTGGGATCTGTACGTTTAAAAGTGTGAAATTGTTATTTTAAAATTAAACATTAATTTCTTTTACTTGTTCCTACCTTACATGCAACCAATAGTTTAACTGTGTAAAATTGAAAGAAAAACATACCTACAAGCCGGTTTTTTTTTAATTGACACAATTTTAATTCCTGCAAGTGACAACATGTCCCCTTTTTTCTCGAGGACATAAGTCTCTTGCACTCACCAAAATATCGCATGTCTTCTAAACTCAACAGAGCGGTAAAAACGAACGTGCTTCATTCTACAACAAACGCATCAGTGTCGTCATCAAGAAACTTTGTGACGGAAGCACGCAGGTTTTAACATTTTTCAGTTCGAGACCCATGGAAACCGAATCAAAAAATTCAATTCATGACTTTGGCTGTTGATTTTGACCGACATACGAACAAAATATGTTCGCGCCAGATGTATGAGATTGTCGTGGCTGGGGTGACATGTGAAGGCTAGATATCATTTGTCAATTCGATAGCAAATGCCTGGGCTGCATTTATACACAATGCTGTAACGTCATACTATGTTATGATACGAGTTAATTAAAACTTCATGAAATCCTGACACCGGAATTTGTTGTGACACGCCCAAAACAAGACAGCGTTCATGCACTGGTGCAAAACGCTAATATTTAATATTTTTTGAAAACTGTGTAACTGATGTCATTTTATCCTACGTTAAAATTAAGCCCAAAAAATAATATAATGATGTGTGTAATGTGACTTTGCGGTGTCAAGATAAATGCAAAAACACACATAAAAATGCGGTCAAAATACAGGTGCATATAGTAAACGGCCCCTAAATAAAAGATAATTTTAAGTTTGTTTTTCCTATAACACGTCCACCCCTTAATAGTTGTTGTGTCTTCGGCGAAGTTCATTGTTCTCTCCTCCAAGTGTCCAGTGCTCTTGAGTGGACCACCAGAAATTGCCGCTGACCTGCGAGAGCTTCAAGGGGATCACAGCCCGCCAGTGTTTGCCATTGGGCATCGAATAGCGAAAGCAAACAATGGCGGTCACGCAAACAGAGCATGGGAGACCGGTTTTTACCATGCAAACCGTGGGGCCAATTGGATTTTACGCCTAATGCAAGAAAATTGCCCGCGCCCGTTTCTATCTCGCCGTCCCCTGCTTTTGATAAGGATCAAGTTTCGGGAATGCTTTTTTCACCCCTTTTGCTGTAATTTGTTGACTGTTCTCAAACGCCCTTGGCCTTGATGATTCATTTGTGCGTACAGCAAAGTGTGAACACTGGTATATTAGGCTGTGAATCCGCATAGTGTATTAACAGCGATTGTCTGTTAGGACGACATTATTCTGATCACAGTTAGCTGACATCTTCTGTTACCTTGTCGTGATCGGCTCGTCAACGCGCCATGAAATGTCAACAATAATTGGAGATATTTGGTAGCAGGACACAATGCGATGAGGACAGATATTCAAAATGGCGTCAACGTCTGTCATCATCTAACAGAAACTTTATTACGATAAGGTGGACGGTGCAACTGCGAATGCCGATCGTAGAGAACGATGAAGACAGAAAAAGGTAGAGATGTATGCTAAGTTGTAACTGCTTTTCGCAAAAACCGATGTGTTTAATTCTGCTGTGGTAAAACACGCAACGGGGATTTTATTTGGGTGCGGTGGTAAAACCTGCTGCTCAAACACATTAGTTTGCTGGATCATGGCTTCTGGTACAATTGTCACGGTCTTGAAAAGTAACTTGATGGAAAATATGACATTAACCAAATGCTATTTAATGAACATACGTTTCTATAATTTATTATCGTCATTAGTAGTAACTGTCGAGCCTCCTGCACAATAAAAAGCCTACAATATTATTCCAATGTTACGGCAGTCAAATTTTCTGCATGCGATCCTAAATATTGCATTGTCGTTATAGATTGCAATGGATAATTCCTCTATTTTTGTTTCTAAGCGTAACAAGCACCCTCATTTCAACATAGATTTTTAACCAAAAATACACATATTTAACTTCAAAAATACTTTTACAAATACTTGTTCTTTAGCTCATCAAAATTAACCTATGTGGCATTTAGACATCGACATGCTTTCCCCGGTTATGAGTTTTGCATACCCTGGTACTGGTATTTAATAAATTTCTTACAAGAAACAATGTTTTAGGAAAACTGGAAAAAAAACTGTGGCTGATGCATCAATACCAAGCCTGGAAGCGGCATCTCGGAAATTTACCAAGTGATTGCATTGTTGTTAGTCCGCTGACAACTTTCGTTCATTGGTCATTTAACGCCTGATGAGTCAAACCTGACCCCATTGTGGGCGAAAATACTTCAGGTATATTTGGTCTAGGAATTGTGGTGAAAATGTTTAGTTTTTTAACACTGTTGAATGACCAACAAGTCACAGTGTTTTTGCAACCTTGTTACAACCACAGTTGTTATTTAAAGAATTACATTGTGACATAAGACTTTTTTTATTATCTGGGTTAAACACGCTCTATGCTTCTAAAGCAAGACGCGGATAACTTGTTGTATTCGCAAAGTAGGAATATTAGTATGCTAACAATGAATAAGGTTAAACTCAACTGAACAAAACGAAACCTACATTATATTACCATTGCATAATAACTTAAAGGAATCGCAATCGTCAATAGTTTATTTCTGGCTTATTAACGTCGAGTATTCCAGTTTTTACAAAATGGCGAATGTGTATTGCACTAAGTCGCTTGCGCTCAGGTACAAGTGTGCTTGTATCTCCCCTTATTGAGTTAAGTTGTCAAAAGTTTCATCCCCAAATGTGGGTTTATATTAGTTGGGGGGAAATCGAACAGAAAAAAATTGGTTATGGCATAATTGAGACCCCATGAATATATCTGAGACCCCATGAATACACTAATTACACGGCAAATTAAGTTGAAGGAACAGTTATATAGTACCATACATTTGCCGAGGACTATCATTTGTTTGATTTACCTACCGGAGTAAATTTTTCATGAAAAACATAGAAAACTAGATTGCGTTTGCATGAAATCCATACAACTGAAAACATATTTTATGTATACAAATTATAAATTTTATTAATAAACAAATTTTTACCAAAAGTTACTTCTAGTGTGATGAAATCCTAGTGCCCTCATATATTAATGTTTAAACAGCCCGCAAAAGTTTTTCAAGACAGTTTGTATTTCTTAAATCTCTTTCTAAAACCTCTTGACATCGTCATTATAAAACCAAGGGGATGGGACTAGTTCTAACGCGATTGCACAATTTTTTTTTTCTAACAAAGTTTTAAATACATGTCGCTGTGAAATCAAATGTTGCTGTTTTCGGCAATATCAATGCCTGCGTTGTGTTATCTTTGAAGTTGAAACTTTGTGCTTAGCATACGGCTACATTCGTCTTTTTTATTGCGCTTAAGTCGTTACTGGTTTTGTTTTCGCTACATGTCACTACAGATAAAGTGAAAAATTAGTTGTTTGTTTGGTAAAAATAGGTACTTTTCGATGACATATTATTATTATTTTTTTTGTGTGTGGGGGGGGGGTTCCGGGTTCCGGTTAAGCAATCAGTATAAGCCGGTAGGCAATATCTTTTGTAGATACGCGATGTATATAAAAGAACATAAATTGGATCCTTCCCATTTCACCAAAAAGTTAAATTATCGTTGTTCGCAAACAATTTCGTTTATTTGCTATTAAATCAAGGTTTCTATTTCCATTAAATCAAGTACAAAGGTTTCCAACCTTTTTTGTTTGTGGCACCCTTTTCCGGGGCCCCTGTAACGGCATACATGCCAATTCCAAAAAAGAGAAACGAACAGAACTGACGAGCAAA
Organism: Phallusia fumigata; assembly: GCA_008931825.1. NCBI lineage: Eukaryota > Metazoa > Chordata > Ascidiacea > Phlebobranchia > Ascidiidae > Phallusia > Phallusia fumigata. The sequence continues at coordinate 7,799 of QXVZ01027848.1, forward strand.
ACAGAAAATCATGTTGCATGCAATAAACGTCTTATTGCCTAATTTACCGTCATACCTGCTAATAAGGCCTAAAAGAAAACTACAGAGAAAATTAAGGCAAATTGCTTGCGGCACCCCTGAAGCATTTAACTAGTATCCCGGTTGAGAAACACTGCTATAGTAGTTTGTGTTAAACAGAACTTCCTACATTTGCTTCGATTTCATTTTTCGATTTCAGTGACATCTAACCTTGAATGCTCAGTTATCGTTTGTCGGGACTGCGCTTTATTCCAATAAACACGTTTGTATTTAAAAGGCGCGTTATTTGTAATTTTACAATCACTGCCGTTTTAACATTCTATAACTACTGCAAGAATTGTTTATTAAATGCGCTCAAAATACGCATCGGGTTAAGCAATTTCAGTGATCATGCACGTGTACGTGCATCAGTGTATCTGGCGATAAAAAATGGACGATATCGTTTGTGGTCAATTTTACGAGTACAAATTTTGCCGGCAACAAACAATAAGTTGATTTTCAGTTCGGAAGGGGATGTTTGAATTTGCGTTTTTTGGTTTCGTTTTTCGGTGGCGGCCTGAAAACTACGAAAGTTTCTGCTAACATGTTTTTCCCGGCGCACAACGTCCTAATATGTTTGGATTCCGTTTTCGTTCATACACCTAGATTTGTTTTAGTTGGTTCTTTATTTCTAAACAAATTCACCTACGTTAATTATATTTTTAATTTATTTCGTTATGCATTTGTTTCGGAATTTTTATTTGCAAACGGTGTGATATAAGTTAGTAATAACAAAGCTGGTTCCTGTTTTTAATTCTGCACATTAAAATGTTCAGCCATTATTCCGTCGGCCAAAGATATTTTAGCTGCAACAAAAAGCAAGCGTTACAGTACAAGCGCTCAACCAATTGAACGACGGCGTTTAAACTTTCTGAAGGAACTTTATAAATATGGTTTTGTGTTTTCTGTAGAATCCAGCATTATCAAAGTGCAATATGGAATTCATATATACTGATATCCGCTGGAGTGCGCTGATGAGATAGCAATTGAAAGTTATCTCGAATCAGAAACAAACATCAAACTAAACAGCAACGATGGTGCGTACATCTATTAGTCAATAAACCTAGCAAGAAAACTGCTGTTCTTTTTTTCAATGGTTTGTTAACCAAAAATGCGCGAAACTAAGAGGCGAACGTTTGTTTTATTTTTTGCACCATGTTGCTATAACAAGGAGCCCATTTATTTTTTGTTTATTAACTGGTTAACTGCTTGAACAAAGACTCGTAAATAACTTAGGATGCAAGCAATCTTCATAGTTATTTTTTTTAATAATTTATCAACGTCAAAAATCGGGACCGTTAACTTTTAAAAATGAATGAATTAACCGCTAAGCTCATTAAACCTTTGTTAGCACAATTATAAGTTCAATTGCATGTTTTAAAAAAAAAGATGACCTAAAATATAATACAAATTTTGCGTACCTTTGGCCTACAAACGTTTTTCCATTCGGTTAAAATAAATGCCCTTCTCAATGAAAAAAACAGAAAAATGCAACGCATGAATCAACCTAGAAGTTGATAAAAACCCACTCTTAGGTTAATTCTAACAAAGATTTAGAAAAGTGACATAATATGGCTTTTCAATGGTTGAGAAAATAAAAGTCTTATCACGCTTGACAGAAAAATCTCCTGTTCCTGTTTGCTTCAAATCGGTTTACGATTTCTAGCGAACGTGTAAAGGTAAACGCTGATAGGAAATAAAATATTTGCAACGTGTTGCATGTACTTTGGCACCAACATTTTGTACAAAAGGAGGTAATTGGATTCGAAGTCACGAGGATAAAAATATCAATACTCGAGTACCCATTTTCGGTTTGTGTAGTCTTCAGCACCCTAGACTATTTATTCTTTGCAACCAAACCGATCGTCCTTTGTTCAATTTGCCATTTTTCAACTGATTTTGCTCATAGTCTGAACATTAGCGCCTGCACGGTGCGCAAAAATGCATGGGAGAAAATTGGACTGTTATGGGGCTATGGACGGCCTGTTAAATTTGACAGTACAATTACCGCAAATACTTTTTCATTTGTGATTTGTTTGTAATTTTTGATTTCTAAGGGGTTTACCAGGCCAATACTGCGAGTGTAGAAATTTTTTCAAGCAACAACATTATCCATTGTTCGCAGTTTATGTCGCAGAGGATGGCTGACAAATGGGATGTTTGCACACAAAAGCGATTCGCTCGGAGGGAAATCGCACCTCGGCGAGCAACGATAATCTCCGCTTCCATTTAATTTGCTCGTATCTGTCATCAGGCCTGGGACGACGGCGGCGATGCCAGTGACGCTTCACAGAAAATACGTCATCGAATTCTCACCAAGCCGCGAACTGCTGGGCTGATACCGCGTCGATCGTGATCAGATATATTTCGCTTCACGCAGCGGGCAGACAGGACTTAATGATCTTAAAGACCCTCTACTCTCTCTTCCCTCGTCCAACCTCGCTTTCCCTCTCGCTCTCTCGGTCGTCATTATCGCAGCTGAAGACGGCGCAAAAGGATCAGGCAAATATTGACAGAGCGTCGCGGACTCGCATTCCTAACTGCTGGCCTTTATTCCCGAGCTCAAAGCGCTTGATTCACGACCCACTCCTCATCCTCTCGACACCCACTGCTCATCCTCCACCACTCAACGCTTTCTCTTTCAGCTTCTTTGCTAAGTGCGGTCGTCGCTGCCTGCTTTCAGTTTCATTTCCAAGCTAATATTGCCTGGAACCGCCAATAAACGCGCTCCAATAAGACTTGGCATTCATAATTTATGGTGGACATTATTAAGACAGATGCCTGCGCAGATTGCATGTTGGGAATCGTAAATAAAATTTTCACTGCTTTCGATAATCTAAATAAAGATACGTTTTACAGTTAATTTTTAATCGTAACATTTTTACTCATCACCAATATGAAGCCTCTTCTGTAAAATTCAACTTTGCATTAATGTTTAATTGCTTATTCTTACTATTTTTAGTTTTTTTGGTTTGAAGTCTTGTCATATTTTTGCTTTTGCGCTTATTGCAAACCCATCGATATGATTTTCTTGGCTTCAAACATGTTAATAAATTTAAGAATTTAAGAACATGAAACTGTTGTATTGCTCATTTTAAATTGCCTCTACAGTTGACGAAACGTCCAGGATAGAATATTTAAATTTCATTTTATATTTTGCCCACTCATTTGAGACAAAAATAAACTTTAAATAAAACTTTTATTCTGCAAAACAACATGATTCCAAACATAAATTGGGTGTGTAAATTTTATGCTTTAATCAAACAATATACCAACAGGAATCGCAGTCAACACTACGCGACTGTGTTTAAACTATGGCTCCGGAAGATTATTTACCTACGACATGCTCCCAACTCGTTAATACAACACCTCAATGGCAATGCAAACAATCAAATCATTGATAGGTTGTTTGTAGTGTGTTGGGTTAAGACAGGCCCACTCCAATAAGCCAAACTTGGAAACTATTGGTCTCAATGCGGCTTTCGTGGCTTTCCGCGCCTGCTCAAGCTTTGTGCATATAGACACAAGACCCAATGCTGTTTGCTTGCCGAGCCGAGTACCCGTTGATACAATATTGACAGACCGGGGTATTGGTCGTGCCCTGCTGCCCTGTTTTGTGAATGGCTCAATAGGAGTGCTGTAAATGTTGGTGTGGAGTTTATTGCCTGCTTTGATTTTTCGTTTTTCCCCAAAAAAATTCTGAATATTTTGTGCTTTGCAGTTTTGTCATGCTTAACTTTAAATGGATTTTCTGAAAAGCATTTAGTGAGGCGCGAAATAAAACTTCGGTTCTGCCTTTGGTTTTGCAAAACTTTTGTTTGTGGCCTTAGGTCGATTACTAGTCTACAGGCAAATTAATTGCTAACATAACTAGATTTTCGCACAAACGTATCATCACGATAAAAACAGCTCGTTTGCTGTTTCAACTACAAGTAGCATATTCTGCAAAAGCAAAGTCTGCCCCTTGGTGATCTCTTGCGACTTTTTAAACTCGGCTCAAGTTCAATGCTAACGAAAAACAATATGGCGGCTTTGTCTGAGTGAATTCCAAAGATAATGCGTGTTCTAAATAGGAAATGGGTGATTGTGCCGCACAGCGATTTGTTTTCTATTTTATTATTACTATAGTTTGTATTTAATGATTGATCATAATGTGTTGCCACTAAACGCTAATACCAATTTTGACAAACGTATAGATTTTGAAGTGTGACTGTCAAACATTTTTATTGCATAAAACTGAAGCAGACTTTTCGCAACGTTTACAAACCAACGGCAAATAAAAAATATGCAAGTAACATAAACCACGACAACCGTAGCGATGCATGTAAAAGTACAACGTTGGACCTTGTTTGTCAAACCTGAAAGCAAAAATAAAAAGGCTGTAAACACAAAGAATTTTGACGAAACCAGTTTTAAGAAGAAGTGGGAAAAATATTTAGAAGAGGTACGAAGTCATATTCTTTATTCTGTCGCTTTTAACACAAGATATTCAACCTAATCGTCTTTTGATATACAAGCCTAAACTGTATTCGAAAACACTGCAACCAGTAATAAATTGCTACGTTTCTACAAACGAAAGTAACACACAAAAGAAAAAGACAGCGATTTTAAAACACATTTCTCGTCTTACAATTGTAACTAAAAAGCAAGTAACGAATAAATGAAAAGATATTTAATCAAACACGGTGTACAACCTATTGTGTTCACGATATTGGTTATTTTTTCATAAAAAATGTTATGCTTGAACGTCGCATAAACTATAACGATTTCTTTAGGTATACAAAAGGCATTTCACTTCTATTGGTTTGTTAGTATGTTGATTTTGAAATTTGTTGATCACAATTTAAACACAAGCTGGAAACAAAAAAAGAGAAAAACGCATACCGAACAAGACCCACAACATCACAATAGGTTCAAGCAAAGTCCAACGTCTTTAAAATCTGCAAATCAGAAGATTCTGATGTCGCCAAAAGCACCTCAAGAGCCGAACTTTGACGACCACCCGATTTCAAACCACAACGAAAGATTATCCTCTGTCGATCCCCGGGAGGGAAGCGAAGAACCGTTAAATCATCTTGCGTAATGTTCACGGTAGTGGTTAGATGGTTTGTGGTGGGGCCATCTGCAATGGGCCAGGTAATAACGCCTCGAATGGTGCATCGGAGGCCCATGGAAGGAACGTGGATCTGTTTCGCTTTCGCTGCTGGCGTGACGAGAAACACGACACGACGAACGCGACATCCTAAAAATTTAAGTGAAATCCACTTTTGGCAATTGAACAATAAATTTACTCAAGAGGTAGATTTCTAATGAAACAAACAACTTATTTTGATTCGAAGTCAATAGTACGGTCTCCGTTTTGTCACTGTCGCATACGATAAATTCCCACCAATAGATAACTTGTTAGTTACTATTGTAACATGCAAATACATTTGCAAGTACCATGCATAGTTAGACATAGTTGCCCTCTTAATACCGACTGCAGAAAATAAAAAAAAATCCTAAACGAAAAAGAAAAACAACTTGCAAGAAAAAACCAAGGTTTAGACGTTTGTTATTTAGGTTTG
>QXVZ01027850.1:0-35725 GCA_008931825.1 Phallusia fumigata
TCTAGCTGCGTGGCCCATTTGCAAACTGCTGTATAGCCCACTGGCGGAGAAACACTGGGTTAGTGCAATCACTTTGCGTTGGGAAGGTCTTTGGTTTAACCCCCGCTTTCACTGCGTAGTATTCAGGTGTGCCTACGCAAAAACTGAAACAGTAGTGATCCAGCCCAGATTAATGTCGTTTACTTGAAAAGTAAAGTCGCCAGGATGATGGAAGTAAGCCAAACGTTGGTCCCGTCTATTGTATTTGTCTTTAAGTTATCGAGAAATTAACCTATTTACAAACGACAAAATATAGATTCCGTTCACTAACCTGTACCAACGAAGACTTGCCCATTGTGTGTGCGTGACATAAAAGTCTTCGTCGCTTTCCCGACATTTGATCCCACGATGGTGATGAAATATCCCTACCACCAAAGAACACAGACATCGGTCACAAGCTAACAACTGCTAATTAACGTTACAATGCTATATGATGCAAATCCCCAGCATTTGTTGTCTGTCAGCACCTGAGAGATTTGCTTGCGTTGGCTCGTACCAACTGAGATGCCATACCGCAGGTTCGAGTCTTGGATATTCGAAACCCACTGCAACCGAATCCACATTTATTTTATGTTCAAAACAGAACCGGATGTTTATTGTGCCTTGAAATGCCGAATAGGTTTTGTTTTTGAATGTGAGACTACAAATTTAGCTTTTATGTTAAGGTTATGGTTTGCTATATTTACTGAAATGCTGAATTCGGTAAAAAAAAATTATCGTTCAAAACATATCATATGGATAATACAATTATTATCTAAAATGTGGATTTATCAGTAAAAAACTACTGAAATACTTTCCAATTTTCGCTGCGAACACCCCTATATAATACGCCAATAAAGTTTAAGCCAGATGTTTTGTACGTTCCTGGTTGCAAGCCACACGGCCCACAACGTAACATGCGCCCTTTGCCTTTGCATGTAAAATTCCGTGACCCTAAAACAGGCGTTTTCTTACATTTTACGGTTATAGGTGCGCGATCGCATGTGTTTATGTTTATCGCCTCACTACCTATTTGTTGTTACCAAAATCAACACAGGAAGCAATTCTGCGAATTGCATTGTACGTTGTAACCGCGTCATGCGTGTTTTTGTCTGCCTCTGAATTTGCATCGCGAACTGCCAGCTACCACAACCGGTTCCATATTGTACTTACTTGATACGGGGCTGGAGGCCGGGTTGTTCTGTGTAGTTCTGAAAACATGTATGTGCATGATAGCTTATTACATTCCTTGAGCTGATACAAAATGTGTTACTTTCCAAAAGCGACAGGAAACAGTGGCGTCCAAATAATTGTAAAATGAGTTTGACGGCCTAAACTACTTTATGCAATTTTGTAATGATCCATCCTAGTTCCCTTTTTTCTGGAAATTTCCGATTCTGAAAGGCCAACTAGGCTGTAACTGTCGAAACTAAAAGGTTGCTCCACACATACGATTGCACAGGATAGCCCGGGAAATGGGTTGGTACAAATACCCTACTCTTTCCTTTGCAAATCCACAAAATCATTTTTAGAGTGTCACAATGTTGGTTGTGAATACCGCCCAAACAAAACGCTACCTGAACACTAAACACGACTTCGTAAGACCAGTTCTCCTTGAACCCCGCCGGAAGGTCGTGGTCGGGGGTGAAATCCTGTACGTCTGTGTCGAGATGAGAATGAACGTAACGGCACCATTCTGAAAGAGTTTTATGGAGTTTGAGGTGTGTGTCGGGGTGAGCTATGTGGAGACAAACATAACGTTGTTGGCAGCAAAAAGATGTAATGTCAACAGCCAGTGGTACGAAAATTACGGGAACTGTAAGGTTTATGCAAAACAACTATCATCACAAAACAACACTACGTTTGTTTACCTCGCAGGAACATGGTAGTCGGGCATATGTACTGTCCTTTAGGCTGCTGAACCGGTCGCTCTGTTGTAGCCTATACAAAATATATTTAGCTTATGAAACAATGGCTACAAACCACTTGATGCAAATATATAAAATCACATTGCGGAGTGTAGTAGGCGTTTGGTGACAAAGGTATGCTGCGTTTTTTAAGTAAAGAACTAAATTGCATACCTTGGTCATTTCTTTGATAGCAGGGTAGAACTGCCCCATTCCAGCATAACATGCTCCTTTCATAAACTTACACATCTCATTGAATGGGTCGAGGGTCGCACAAGTCTGTGAATAAAACAAAGTTGTGTAGTGTAACTTTAGTTTAATTTTATCCTATTTTGTTGAGTTTGCTGTGTTGCAGCTTCCAGGCATTTTTAAAATCATCAGATAGAATTTTGATAAATACTATCATAGTTGGCAATAACAATACGAGGAACATTTTAGAACATTTAAATTCCTAAACTTTTAGGGATGGGCCCCCTTAAAGTTATTTATTAGATCTACGATGCTCCCCGTCACCGAATCAAGAAATACAAAATAAAACATATCTTTTTTCCATTCTCTTATCGATGGGAAGGATGAAGTAGTATTTCAGTTTCTGGGGGATCAATCACCTTAACTGGAAAGCCCTCAGGTCTACAATATATATACCCACCCTAAATGCATCCAGAGCCTCTTGTAGCCTTCCTGTGTTGTATAGCAGCGTTGCTTTTCTCTGGTACAAAACTGAATTGGTTTGGTCATGTGTTATTGCCTTGCTGTAGTAATCAATCGCAAGCTGAAAATTTCCAACTTCCCTGAAATCCAATACAGTATACATTTATCTGTAAGGTAAGCACCTGGAGGAAATTATGCCATTTAGTGTAAATTTGGATTTGTCATGTTAGTTAAGAAAAACTCAGATCAAGTCTATTGCAACTTGACAAAGTCGTCGCACACTTAACTGAAGTTAAGTCAGTAAATCCATGGCGAAGGCAGAACGGTTATCGACTGCAAATTAAGTCAACTACTGCAAGTGCAAACACTCAGACACAAATCAACTACAGCAAAGACTCAGACTTGATTCATGTCATGTACTACAAAGTCTGGGACAGTGTTTCTTATCCCTTTTATATTGGCCAATGTGCAGCTCGGTATATCAAAGTGCTTACTTCGATCGATAACAACAATAAAAAAAAACATATTTTATCAGCATTAAAACTCGCTTGATCAGTATCAAGTAAAAAAAATTGAGCCATGATGTGCAAACATTTTTACAAACTACTCTGATTATTCAAAAACATATGAGAAAAAATTTTATTGTTGTTGTATTCCGTTTTTTCCTGCATAATTTTTCTCTTAGCACACACCCAGGTAGAGAACCACATATCTAGGACCTGACTGGCACAGTAGACACTGCAGTCAAATATATGACTGAGAAAGTTGTGTCCATTCACCTGTATGTTTGTGCAAGACTTTGCATCACTTCTCCATGGTCTGGTTTCAGAGCAAGGATTGATTTAAAAATTGTGATAGCCTCGTCGAACTGTCGCATGTTGTACAAGCAAGTTGTTAGATAATGCATTGCTGTTATCTGATGGGGCTGAAGCCTAAGGGATTCTTGTAAATCCTTGTAAGCCTCCTGGTACCTCTGATCAAAATAAAAAACAAAAATGAAATTCGCTGATTGTGCTATGCTGCAAACGCGATACTATTATGAGGAACAGGGAGAGGTGTTGTTTGTTTAGAACTACATACACAAGCAGACTAGGAAACTATGGCACATGGTCCAAGCATTCAGTACAAAAATTCATGCTATCCTGTTCAAATGAATACAGATATTAGGTGAACTGCAATACAAAATAAGTTTTTGACCAGCTCCGGCTTAAGAGTTGTGTATTATAAAATTTACATTTTTTTTCTACCTCTAAAAAGACAAGACTAATTCCTCTCATCAAGTACATTCTGTATGATGGTGATATTTTTATTGCTTCTGTGTAGTCATCCAATGCATGTGCATATTGCCCAAGTGAAGAGAATGCCTAAAATAACAAAATAGAAAAATTGGAAATAAAACAAATTATTCTGGTCATCACTAAAGATAAAGCAAACATCCCAGTGACAATGTGGCCTTACATCTGCTCTTGTTTCATAAATTTGCAAAGTATCTTCGCTTCTTGCAGCATGAAGAGCCTTGGTGAAATCAGAAAGTGCATGGGCAGCATAGGTTGGATCCTCCAGGCCCAGTTTGGCATAGGACATTCCCCTTCCATAGTAAAAGGCAGCACAAGAACTATCGCCTTGTTTCTAAACACAATGGTGATTTACATTTAATAACAGCCTGTATGCATCAGTGTGCTGTCTATACCTCAGCAATTAGTCATGTCAAGTCATTTACCCAGTAAGTCGGAATTTAATATTTGTGTGTTTTGTACAAAGCGATGAAAAAATAGGTTAGCATAAAATTTGGCAATTGCACAAATATCAGGTGTGAGGTGTTAACCACTTGTTGCGCCATAATGTTTAACTTGAGTTAAGTTGTCTTTTACCAACAGTCACTAAATTCTTTCAGAAAAGCAGGACTTCGAGCTGGGACTAGAGTCAGTGCACAATTTGAAAAGTTGTTTGAACATAAAAAATTATTACCTTTATTACTTCGGAGTAATGATCAACAGCAACATCAGGATAGTTGCTTTTTAAGAGCACAACTCCAATACCTACAAATCAAATTAGAGAGTATAAATTGTATTTGACATTTCACTAGATACAACGCACAAAAACAAAAGGCAGACTTCGTCCTATTTCCATTTTGCAAAACTCTGATGACACAAAAATACTGTTAACATGATATTGCACAACTACAAGCATGTAAACATAAATATACCACAAAATTGCTCGTGAAGTACACCTAAACAAGTTCATTGCCAAGCAACAAATACATAAACATATACCTACTCATTTGCAAAGTGTCCTTTTTGCTGTCACAAACCATTGGGACCATGTGTCTGTCCATAACTTGGTTAGCATATTGCTAGAATGCAGAAAGACACATCAGAAAGATATAATTACCTTTTTGCAGCAAACTTGCCAGCCACAACAAACCTCAATCTTTTTGTAGTCCAAATCTTCTGGTGAGCATGAGTTAATTATTGGACCATTAACTTGATTTTGACATGAAACAGGAAGATCTTTACATAGATTTGTGTGAAGTTCCCACTCCAGGCCTGGTAAATAAATTTTGGTTAAACATTACATTTTACTTCTCCAGCTAAAGTTTAGGACTAAAAACATCAAAAAAAATTAGAACAAAAACTCTTGACCATGTAACACCACCCACAGATTTGTCACTGATGAATAAGATTAATCACATTGTAAATTTGTCAACATTTTATGTCGTTAACCAGGATATGATGTTATCCTGACTTTGTATCAACATGAAACAAGTTGTTGTTGACATGTTTCAATCACATGTTTGAGAAGTTACAACAAGGTAACTCTTTACAGTATGCAGTTGTATGTCGCTGCTTTCAATAAAGTTAATACTGGCTGCCCTAATATTGAAATTTAACAATAATAAAGTTGACTATTATGTAATTTAAAGAACACCAATGGAAAGTTTGCAACAAACAAACCAAAAACATCACTTCCACAAACAGGTGTTATTAGAAATGTAAACTAAATTGACTGCGCTTGTTGCTGAAAACAGTTTTTAGCATCTTGCTGTTGTATTATGATGCAAAAAATCCTTATAAATAGTTCAGTTATTTTTTTCAATTTTCTCCTTTTAGTGCTTTGTTGTGTTTTGTACAGAACAAGGGTTCAAGCAACAATAGTCATGAATCCTACACAAATCATCCTGGGCTTCAAAATGTTGGTATCAATGAAGCAGAGCATAAAGTGCTATCATTTCAAATCCAATTACAGATGTAAATCAAAACAGTCCACTTAAGTTTCAAAGCATTATTCAGTATACTTAGTGGCCGTTGGATATGCACAGATCACCTTTTTCAATGTCGCAGTCTTTTGAAGTTGATCCAAAATCACAGATTGTCACTTCTGCCAGTGTTTCAGTAGCACAGGAACATGATAGTGTTACGGTCGTATACAGCCACAACAGGACAGAAATCTGGTGCTTCTTTAGACTCATCTTTAGGGCACGTTTTTCATCATATGTGGCGTTCTAACTTAACTCTCAAGGAGACAAAATTCTCACTATACAATGACGACAAACCCTTTCCTTGCGATTGCGATTGTTTTCATGTTTTGTGTACTCAAGCGTGACAAACTACCGGCAAAATATATTTTTAGAATTCATAGAAAATGTAGCAAATTTTAACAATTATTTTATCTACAGGTTCTGAGTAAACTGTGATCTAGGTAATTTGTGTTTGTATATGCTACTAAAATTACTTTTTTCTATAAAGTAAAACGCTTTTCATTTTACTAGGAAATTATAATAGCTTATTTTATCTAAATCAAAATCATTTTCATCATTTCTTCGGAAAGTTAGACCAAAATATCTGTCACAATAATCGCGTATGGGTATTGAATCATACTTTCTGACCAAAGAATTTGCAAAAATTACTTGTTTGTNACTAGGAAATTATAATAGCTTATTTTATCTGAATCAAAATCATTTTCTTCATTTCTTCGGAAAGCTAGACCAAAATATCTGTCACAATAATCGCGTATGGATATTGAATCATACTTTCTGACCAAAGAATTTGCAAAAATTACTTGTTTGTTAAACAAAACTCACTTAACCGTGACAACACTACGCGGCATAGAACCGCTTGAAATAAGCGACCGGTTCTGCACCATTGATGACGTCGATCCAACACACGTTGGTGATTATCAGGTGCAGCGATGCAAAAGTTTAGCTCTTAAAGTATATTGACGATTGTGCAAAAATAGAAATTATTGAAGAAATAACCAGTTAACAAATGTCTGTTGCCTCTTTGGTATGCTGAAGCACAATCTGTGCTTTGGTTTTTAGGCAAATTTCATTGTAAAATAAAACATGTGTTATAAAGGAGTTTATTTGTTTTCGGCAGAACATTTGGATTTTAAATCTGGGATAAAATAAGATAAGAAACATGCGATCATTTTTAATTTTGCTTCTGGTCAACATTTGCCTGGTTTTTGCCAAAGTTGGAAAGAAGACCCTGGTTTTATATGACAACTCTGACATCAAGACAACACACTCAATTTACTTCAAATCGTTAGCAGGTATTTTGTATTCAGCATACATGTGTACNCAAAGTTGGAAAGAAGACCCTGGTTTTATATGACAACTCTGACATCAAGACAACACACTCAATTTACTTCAAATCGTTAGCAGGTATTTTGTATTCAGCATACATGTGTACGAAGGACATTTTTTGTTTCTGCTTACCTATTAAATTTGTACTGTTCATTTCTAGATCGTGGCTTTGATTTGACATATAAGTCTGCTGATGATGCCAGTCTGGAACTTATCAAATATGGAGTTCATGTTTATGATAACCTAATCATTTTCTCACCATCAGTTGAAGGTATGGATAGAAACTTAACAGAACCAAAAGGGTACAAATACCAGTGGTAATCAGCCTAATGAAATGGATTCCACAGATTTTGGTGGAAGCATAAAAGTGTCCACAATTACTGAGTTCATTGATGGTGGAGGCAATGTTCTTGTTGCTGCGGATTCAAGCATTGGAGATCCAATTCGGGAACTTGGTTCTGAATGTGGAGTTGAATTTGATGAAGAGAAAACTGCAGTCATCGACCATCACAACTTCGACACAAGTGATCGTGGTTCCCACACCAAACTGGTCATTGACCCAAAAACTCTAATCAAGTCAGAAAATGTTGTAGGCAACCCCAAAGCCCCCATATTGTACAAGGGAGTGGGGTAAGTTTAAAATCCATTTTATGTGAACTAATGTGGTCTAGCTGTTAATGGATCTTATTATTGCAGTATGGTTCTTGATCAAGAGAATCCTCTAATTCTTGGCATTATGAAAGGATCACCCACATGCTATTCATACTTTCCTGATGACAAAATTGACCAGTATCCACTTGGTGTTGGTACCAGCACCGTCCTTGTTGCTGGGCTTCAGGTGTGATAACTTTTCTATGTTTCAGACATGTAAATGTGTGCAACCATTCTTAGATTGAGGCTTTTCATTTTTTTAACAATCTTGTTTATGCTTGGTATGTGCAAGAGCAAGTGTCCTCACAAAAGAACACCCTGAAATAGGCTTTGATCTATTATGTACAAAATTTTAGGCCAGAAACAATGCACGGATTGTATTCAGTGGTTCGCTTCAGATGTTTAGTGACGACTTTTTGACATCAGGTGGAAAACACATGGCTGATGGCTCCAAGGCGTAAGTCATAAAACTCAATGTTTTCATAGGTTTTTAGATAAAAGGTTGTTACATTTCTTTGATTTCAATGTGCAGTTTCTCCAAATCTGGAAATGAAGACTTGGTGAATTCACTTAGCAAGTGGGTCTTCCAGGAGGTTGGAGTTTTGAGAACGGGCAAAGTCATTCATCATAAAGTGGGAGAAGCAAGTGCACCAGAGGCTTACACTATTTTGGAGAATGTGGTAAGATCGCTAGCTGAATGTTAAGTAGAGTAAGCATTTAAAAAATAAAATTGTACCCAGCATGGTAAACTAACCAGAAACAGTTTGTCCTATTACAAAGTGAAATATTTTGTAAACAACCAACACAAGAAAATCCTTGTCAACAAAAGTCATAAGCTCATTTCCTGTGAGTTTAAGTCATGTACAATGACTGTATCTTTAATGTTCTGCTGGTATTGCTATGATATTTTTTGCAAAGTCATCACATATTGTATTCCCTTGTTAATAATCTTTTGCTTCTTAAGATTAGCTTCACTTTGTACAAGGCAGGTTGAATTTCTCCACAAAATAGCATGAAACATGTAGTTCAGTCTATTGCTTGTACAACAGACAAATATATGTAAGCTTAATAGCCTATTGCCTTCGCAGCACTACAGCATCGTCATTGAAGAGCGCACAGAATCAGGAAAGTGGATTCCATATAAGGGGAATGACGTACAGATGGAGTTTGTAAGGATCGATCCATTTGTTCGTCTTCCTCTCAAGCTGAACCCGAAGAGCGGTGCTTTTGAAATCGATTTCATTTTACCAGATGTGTATGGTGTGTTTCAATTCAAGATCGACTATACAAGACTGGGATACACTTTCCTTACAAGCGCAACTCAGGTAAGCTTAACATGAAGAGTTTAACCAAACACATTTTGAAGCCATTTTTTAACAACGATTTGTTACCCTTGGTTTATCTTAAACAACAGTTAACTGCAAATTGATGTTTTTCTGTTTTAACGAACAAACTAAAATAAGCCTATGTACATTATGTTTAATCTATGATTTCAAAAACACAATTTCTCTTGAGTTTTAATATAGAAAGGGTGTCTATTTCATGGAATCTAGGAACCTTGTAATCCTATTGCAATACACCTACAAGAAATTTACTTCAATTTACAGCAACAACAACAGCTGCACCAAATACATTTTGTGATTTAATTTTTAACCTTCCCGTTTTTCTCAGGTGTCAGTGCGACCACTCCAGCACACACAATACGAGCGTTTCATCCCGTCAGCCTATCCTTACTATGCCAGTGCGTTCAGCATGATGTTCGGGGTCTTCGTATTCTCGCTATTCTTTCTCTATCACGGCAACGACAAGAAGGCAAAGAGCGAGTAACTCGCCCGAGTCCGGAGCTCGATTTCCGGAAAGTCCCTATTAAAGAAAAAACTCAGCAACTTTTTCGACCTTCGCCACGCAAACCTGCTCGACAAAAATATTGTCTTTTTTGGCCCGTTTTTTTGTGGGCGAAATACTTTTGGGATGTGTTTATTATTATGGCGTCGCAATGTCGTTACAGTTTTTGAAGTCTTTCAATCAGATAATTTGCTGATTTTAAGCCCTGGCACGACAAAAAATACAAAACACAGCCAGTGACAGGCTTAAATGCCAAATGATTGTTCGCAAAACCAAACTTCTCTCGCATTGCTATTCGCCCGACTTCTTTCATAGTTCAATAGGTAGTGTATTTTTGTCGTGTAAAGTGAAAGCTTTAATGTGCCTATGGTCGCCCTTCTATGGTTATAGGTGGTTTTTGTGCGTGCTTTACCCCCCATCCCGTAATAATGTAATTTAATCGGTGTCCCTCTTTCCTCCGGAGCAAATCGTCTGTTGAAAACCCAAGTGCAATCATGTTGCAAAGTTTAGTGCCCGGTCAATGACTCTGACGTCACCGCTATGACGTAGTGTTTTCTTGAACGTAAAGTGTTTGGTATCAATGTCAAATTATGAGTCGGGTGGTTTTTGCGACGGTACTGAGATTCTAAGGATCAAAACTATGGTGACATTTCGGGACAATCTGAAGCAAAATCTTCGGCTTTTTCGCACTTTAATTCACTCATCAACCCTTGAAGCGCGTTGTTTTGTCCGATGTAAGTTGCTGTTGAACAACAAAAATAAATCTCCTAAACTTTGGACATATTGCCTCAAATGTTTAGTTCGCTCAGCCGCGGATGGAACAGTTTAAAATTAAAGCATGACTGGGGTCATATACCGTTGAACTTTACATAAAAAGCAACTGCATGGTTTAGTTTGAGGCTTCCCACTTAGTTACAGATGACGTATTTCAAAGTGAGGAAATCCGTCAGTAGACAAACTGACAGACAATAATAACTGGTCACTTCACTTGATACAGACTGGATAGTTATATACAGGTTCATTTATTATTGAGAACAAAATCTGTATATTAACAACTGGCGCACAGATATGATAACCAACAGTTTCAACATCCCGCAGTAAAAAAGCGTTCTACTATTTCAACCACCAGATGTCGCAAAATACTAGAACTCGCATATCCGCAGTCGTAAAATCATGGGCACTAGGCGACCGCTTGGTTAAATAGTCTGAGGCGCCGACCTATATACAGACCTGATAAAAAATCCGATCGGGATCGTCCCGGGTCGAACCCTGTGAAAAAAAGTTAAGTCACGACCCTTTGGACACATAAAAACCTACCCAATAATACCTCTTGTTTCAATGATGTCACACACGCAAATTTGGTACTTGATAAAACTGACCATTTAGTATTTCACATGTCATGAATGCAGTTTATTTATCTGGTGGCTTTCTGTGTACGAACTGCATACCGTGTTTGGCAAACAAGGTGTCGCTTGTTATTGCGCAGTGTCAAAGAAACACCGTAATCGGATTTTGGCTACGGAAACAACACGCAACAAATATACCCAGTCGTGCGCATGATGATCCATTTTTATAAATAGCGACAAGACGAACTTCATACGTCATTCTTAAACAACTTCAAAACAAGATTTGGCCTCAATTTGGCATAGAACCAAACCTACCTCTGTCTTATATCGACCTTCCATCATCCACTCCCAGTAGACCTCGGGTTTGGCGCAACTTCAAACAGTTGGTTGCCCATGAAACAAACGTATACGGTCACGATTTTACGAACTCCAACTCCACACACACTCACGATTCTACGGAGAAATAAATTTTCATAATGGGACGGATGTTGTAAAATCGTATTTTAAAAACCACATCTATGTTTAAAACGGCGCTGTAACTTCTTTTATTTCCGGAACTTAGACCCACATGATGGGAGTTGCAAATATGAACACTTCTAAAACTACTGCATTAGACGTTTTGATGTGTTAGCAGAGCAATGCAGACCTGTTGGCGATCGTTCCATATCTTTATTGGAGTCATCTTATTTGCGAAACATGACTTCGGATTTCGGTGATCGCTCTACCTAGTTGACAATCTCGGCCAAAATGGTATGATACTTCTTTGATTTTGACTTTTGGTTTGGTTGAGACCCGAGTAATCAAGAAATTGATGGTTGCAACGATCATCATATAGGCTACTTCACGAAGTGGTGTGTTTTGTTGAGTTAAGTTTTTTTCGCTTAGTGAAAGAAAACATAGCGACACAATGGCACTAAATCAATCACCAGGTCGGACATAGCTGCTTAACGTTATGGCGCAAAAACATTAAGGGGACAATTCGCCGCAGCTACACACCGTAATTACGATGTGACGGGGCTCACAAGATAGTGAGTTTGGTGCAATATGAGGAACACCGGGGGTGACGTTGGTGGAATTAGTCGAGGGGGCCCTGGAAGCTAACCACCCGTGCCAGGAAAAGAGGGTGGGGTTCGGCAGGAAAACAAGCGCCGGAATGAAGAACACACGCAAAAAATGCCCAAAATTGTTTGATAGTGCACATTGGACTAATATAAAAATTGGAATACTTATTTCTAATTACGGTTAGTTGGTTGGCGGAAGAATTAAACTGGCATTCAGCTGCCATTATAGGTTGAACAGCCTGAACCGTGAGATTTTTATGTTACTTCTACCGACCATATTTTGTGCATGTTGTCGGCACAACATTGTATGTGAAGGTTTTTATACAGATGACACCCTGACAGGCTTTGTCGGATCAAAATCGGCCAGTTTTAAAGATATGCCACAAACTTTGACGATCTCTGGACCAATGCTAGGCCTTTTCAAAGCGTGTTACAAGCGAGCTTTGTTCGAATCTATAGGATTCTTAGCTGCAATCTACAACACACGTGAGGTGCTTTGTCCGCACTTCAGAATTTTTACCAAACATTCCAAGGATTGTCTAGCTACATATGCACTAAAAACCGGTGTCGTCCATGGGCAAGATTTGGCTTTCTGGCAATCTCCCTATTCAATGCAGTTTTTTGTTTAGTTTTTCCATCTCAGCTGTAGCTTTTCAAACCAGAATCCAATTTACCTCAGTATAAGGCTAAGTAAACGTGTTTGCCAACTAAGCTAGAAAAAAACACCAAAAACCAAGCTTGAAATCTCTTACCTCGGTTTTGAATTGATAAAACGTCAAAACAGTTTTATCCCGAAAAGCTTTGCTGCCACAATTAGAAAACCACTAATTAGGCTTTTTAAAGCGCTGCCATCAATACGGAGACTGTGGTATTCACACACAGACGGAATCTTGCAAAAGCGCCAAAAACGCTTTTGCGCAATTCCCTGATTGGCATCTTAAAGGAAAACCTGCAAGAACGTACAACATTAAAGGGAAACCAATATATTTAAAAGGGGTTTGTTTGCCTTGTTTCGGGGTTTAGGCAAACATCTTTTGAAACTGTATCTACAGTTTTAACTGCCTCCCATGCTATCAGCTCTATTTTAGTGCCCTCGACTATTTTTGCAGTTTTGATTTTTGGACTATAATTCAACATGTTCCTGTTAATTAACCAATTTGACTCGACCTTTCGAAATGCCAACGGAGATTTAATAAACAGATGGTAACCGGTTTTCAGGGACAGACCTGAAAACAAATCGAAATCCATCAGCAGAGGGAGGCGAACTGAAGAGTGCCAACTGCACGTCACTGGTGCATTTCGAGAAAAAGTCCATTCATCAATAACCCCCAATCGATTTGGCATTTTTTGCCAGGATGCCTCGGGGTCCCGTGCTGTCAGAGTTGGTTTAAATTACGCGTTGGGAATAAAATCTGTTTTTCCGGTTGCTTCAATTGTTGCGAGAAGAAGTTTGGGTAAGAGAACCTGGTTAACGGGGTTCTTGTATCGCTTTAGTTGCTTTAAGGTTGCGTTAAAAATGTAAGGTGTGCTCTGGTGGCAGACAAAAACTTTTTGTAACGCAGGTTTGCTTGTATGTTTGGGTTGTCTTTCTGAAAGAGTTAACAATAAGTCAGCGCAGTAAGCCCAGTTTTTCCTGATAACGTTCCACACAAGGGGTTTCAGCGTACAGACGTCAATAGAATATTGCGTTTTCAAGCTGATTTTTATCACCATTTTGTACGATTTCTATGACTTTTTTGATTATTATCATCATTATTTTTTTGAAAAGTTTTCAAGAGTCTTCAGCCTTGGCACGCAAGGACTAATGTTAGGACAAGACGTTTTAGCAAGTTCTTTTGTGCACTGTTTATCGGGTAATGTTGCTGATTTGATGACTGATGTTTTTTTAATATATAGCAAAGTATAATTGGTTATCCCTTGGGGGACAGATTATCTCACAGGGCTGTAAATGTTAACATTCGGTAATTTCTCACCACTGTATGTGGTATTGCGAGAAAATATAAAACCCCTGGCATGGAATAGGCGGTCTACGATGAAAGTTTGCGCCCCTGCTGTGTACATTGCTGTGTGACGACACTGTTTGCGAACAAGTCGCCTTGTGACGTCATTTTTTCTACTCAGCGATAAGTAAGCTTTCCAGCGTGTGGTGAAACAGCGGTTTGGTGCACACCACTCACTCGCACGCCAATGGATGTTCTATTGATTCATAAGTCTGATTTCACGGCAAGTTTTGTTCGTAGGTAGTCGCGTTTGGGCTCCGCCTGTCGTGGTTTCCGATATTTTCGGCTTTTGTCCATGCGTAAAGTCCATTGTTGCCACACGACAGCGGTCGATACTGGATAAAAACGGGCTTCGACAAAATGCCATTTGCGTAGAGTATTTCGAGAAGGTTTCGTTGTTGCTTAGATTTAGATTCAGCCGTCAATGTGTCAAGCGAATGTTGCAGGTGATACATTATGCTTGTAAAGTTACGAGAAAGATCCGGATNTTTGGCGTCTAAAAAAGATTCAAAAAATTTTATGCGTTTATCAGCGCACAACATGATTTTGATCAAGCCATCAGCAAAATTAAAGTCGTTTTGCAATGATTGAAGGTTTTGTTTATACTAAGACCTACCTCAATCGATTAAAAGAACATCTTTGGCCCAAAAACGAGCGAAAGTAAACGTCCGCTGGTATGTCGCAATTTAGGGAAATTGACGAACTTAATAATTGACGATTATTTCAAGGTATAACGCAATAGTTCTTAAAGTTTTTACAAGCAAGGAAATTCAGGTTTTCCTTCACTTATTTTATATAATATTCCACGAGCCACATGGGGTCGCTTAATAATCGGAGCACCATTAAATATTCATCACCTTGTCTGGCAACGTTAAACCCGCACAGCAATGAGCCAGTACTTGGGGTTTATAATGTGAACATAATCCAAATCTCGCCGGACCAATTTTATTGCGTTGTGGGACTTGCACTGTTNGGAAAGCCATGAGGCAGGTTTATCAATGATCGGGAAGGGCCAAAATACACATCAACTTTCAGTTTAAGCACTTTGCTGCGTTCTATCAGATTATCAGAATTTTAGCGTCTAAAAAGATTCAAAAAAATTTATGCGTTTATCAGCACACAACATGATTTTGATCAAGCCATCAGCGAAATTAAAGTCGCTTTGCAATGGTTTAGGGTTTTGTTTATACTAAGACCTACCGAAATCGATTAAAGAACATCTTTGGCCCAAAAACGAAAGTAAACGTCTGCTGGTATGTCGCAATTTAGGGAAATTGACGAACTTATAGTAAAACGATGAATATTTCAAGGTCTAACGCAATAGTTCTCAAAGTTTTTACAAGCAAGAAAATTCTGCTTTTCCTTCACTTATTTTAGATAATATTCCACGAGCCACACGGGGTCGCTTAATAATCGGAGCACCATTAAATATTCATCACCTTGTCTGGCAACGTTAAACCCGCACAGCAATGAGCCAGTACTTGGGGTTTATAATGTGAACATAATCCAAATCTCGCCGGACCAATTTTATTGCGTTGTGGGACTTGCACTGTTTTCTCAGTGGTAACTGTAATTCAGCATCGGGTTGCTTTGGACTAAAACAATCACTAGTTACCGCCGGTTGGTCATCTTGAAAAACTTCAGACTTTACTTCCCAAAAGTCGTGTTGTGGTTTTACAGGCAAAATATTTGATTGACTTCGTCGCACTTTGTATTTAGATACTTTTGGTCAATCATGTGAAATTTATGATTCGAAACGCCTGGCAAGCGTAACCCAATAGGTTTTTTTTTTAAACATCTAACTGCAACGTTTCTGGTACGTTAGTTCATTCTTTTAAAAGGTTACATTATTCAACAATTCGCATCTAATATCACTTAGTAGGTTGTACAAAATATATTGGTTGCTATTTCCGTTGTTGACCTGCACCAATAAGACGGGACACTTCTTTTCTCCAATGTCTTGGTTTATTCCTTCGAATCGGAATTTATTAACGATGGAAGGAGAACGGGGTGCTGAAAAATCTATAAGTGACCTTTTATCGTGGCGGAAGGATCGATACACCGCCCAAAACAAACCTGTTAACTGGTGTTTTGCAACTAATTGCGTGCCCCAGATTGCGTTAATTGCAACGCGTTGAGCTGTGAATGGGGATATATATTATGCAGCATCACATATGTGTATGTAGGTTTGAAATTTTTTATACAGGTTTTCTACCAGCTTACTACTGTGATTGGTTGCACAAAGCGCGCCGCAGCCCATTGGTTGCACAAAGCGTTCCTATAACATGTGCTTTTGTCAAATTAGTTGACAAGTACATTAGAAAATGTTGAATGACAAGCATTTGGAAATATGCAATTGGCGTGAAAGTTATGTGTGAAGTTGTTCATGTTAGTTATTTGAAAATGTTTTGTTTAAGATGCGCATCTGAGGCGTATTAAATTTGTTGCCTTTGACTGCAAACGAGTTTTTATTGTCTTTTGTACTTGATTTTTGAAGTTGAGCACATGTATAATAATGACAATACTATGGCTTTTTTTAAACTGGCACCAAATTCTTTGCTAGCAAGTGGGTATGTCAGCGTCGTATATTTTAGGGAAAATAATTGTAAATTTTTTAAGTTGAATGTAAATCAGCCAGCCCGAAAAATTGGCTCCTGTATTAAAGGCTGTCATTACTAGAACAGCGCGTAATCGATATTCTTACATAAGCCTGTGGTTATGACATTTTTGGGGAAAATGACTACAGTCAAATGCACCGCCTTGCTTCATCGCCGCAAACTTGCAACGGAACGCACGTAAGTTGTCGAGTAGTGTTTCACGAGGAGACGCAAACGAAAAACAACTGTTCTTAAGCTGGTGAATAATTCATACCAGCCATTTGGCCCAGCTGCATCGTTGCCTTATGCGAGCGCTATGTTGAAAGGGTGATAGAAAGGACCTTTTCGTCTTAAGTTCGGACAAGTGCTCATCAAAGGCCGAATGGCCGATCGGTCTCCGCTGGTCGCCATCAATAGTTTTCCCAAAGCTATTAACATCGCCGTCGTCTACTGACCAAGGTGGCCAAAGCAGGTCCAATTGGGCGTGGGCTTTTAAGGGATACACATCGATATCTTGCTTTTCTTGTTGATCACGAAACAACTTTAGTGAAATTTAGCAAACGAAATACAAATATAATTAGGTTAGATCAAACATTGAATTATAATAACTACTTGCTCAGAATTCGAACAAAACATCACCTATTTGCGAACAATAGTAAAGTATTGATCAATACTATGGAGGTTGTGTGAGACTTGAATTATAAGGATTTCTTTTGTGATTACAATCGCACCGCGGGCAAACATACAGAGAAGATATATATTTCATTTCCTCTCGATTAAGGTCAAATATTGGTCTATTATTATCGGGAGGTCCCTCAACAAATTAAATAAATCTATTTTTGGCATAAACGTAGTTTGTAAAATTTATCCTTTAAAGGAAGAATCAACATGGAAACTAAAATGAGGCTTTCAACTGCTGTTTGTTAATGGAAGATACAGAAATGCGTTTTTTGTTCTCAGCATGGGAGTACATGGCCTGACATTCCCAATTGTCATGACCCGGCTAATCCTGTAAAAGTCCCCAGTAATCCATTATAGATAAAGAATAAACTGCGATACCGATCAGTTAGCGACAAGACGAACTTTCTTGACGATAAGAGTAATGAGCCAAAGCAATGCACTTTTAAAAACAGATTACTAAAGAGTTGAGGCTGTTTGTTACGTAATACGCTGAAAATGGACCGTTTTTCGCTAGTTCACTGGCAATTCAGTTCCTAATATTGAAACAGGATGTTAAAACGAAAATGTACAATATACTGGTTTGAAACAAATGCGTTTTTTCAATTGATTTTTCACTATTCGCTGTAAAATGACCCCAAGTTTGCAATTTTATGGTCTTAAAATTGCTATTCCCGCCGTTGTGGGACTTTCAAAAGGCAAACATAGCTTCGGGCTCCGGGGACCACATCTAATCGATTGTTTTCAAAAGAAGATTCATTCGATATTTCCAATGATGCAAAAACGAAGCTTTATGACGTCACATAGTAAGGCGGAGAAAAAAGACAATGCCGCTTCTCTCTTTCACAGTGTTATTGGTACGGGAAAGAAAAAGGTTGCTTTGCTGGCTGGNAGCGTCGTATATTTTAGGGAAAATAATTGTAAATTTTTAAAGTTGAATGTAAATCAGCCAGCCCGAAAAATTGGCTCCTGTATTAAAGGCTGTCATTACTAGAACAGCGCGTAATCGATATTCTTACATAAGCCTGTGGTTATGACATTTTTGGGGAAAATGACTACAGTCAAATGCACCGCCTTGCTTCATCGCCGCAAACTTGCAACGGAACGCACGTAAGTTGTCGAGTAGTGTTTCACGAGGAGACGCAAACGAAAAACAACTGTTCTTAAGCTGGTGAATAATTCATACCAGCCATTTGGCCCAGCTGCATCGTTGCCTTATGCGAGCGCTATGTTGAAAGGGTGATAGAAAGGACCTTTTCGTCTTAAGTTCGGACAAGTGCTCATCAAAGGCCGAATGGCCGATCGGTCTCCGCTGGTCGCCATCAATAGTTTTCCCAAAGCTATTAACATCGCCGTCGTCTACTGACCAAGGTGGCCAAAGCAGGTCCAATTGGGCGTGGGCTTTTAAGGGATACACATCGATATCTTGCTTTTCTTGTTGATCACGAAACAACTTTAGTGAAATTTAGCAAACGAAATACAAATATAATTAGGTTAGATCAAACATTGAATTATAATAACTACCTTGCTTAGAATTCGAACAAAACATCATCTATTTGCGAACAATATTAAAGTATTGATCAATACTATGGAGGTTGTGTGAGACTTGAATTATAAGGATTTCTTTTGTGATTACAATCGCACCGCGGGCAAACATACAGAGAAGATATATATTTCATTTCCTCTCGATTAAGGTCAAATATTGGTCTATTATTATCGGGAGGTCCCTCAACAAATTAAATAAATCTATTTTTGGCATAAACGTAGTTTGTAAAATTTATCCTTTAAAGGAAGAATCAACATGGAAACTAAAATGAGGCTTTCAACTGCTGTTTGTTAATGGAAGATACAGAAATGCGTTTTTTGTTCTCAGCATGGGAGTACATGGCCTGACATTCCCAATTGTCATGACCCGGCTAATCCTGTAAAAGTCCCCAGTAATCCATTATAGATAAAGAATAAACTGCGATACCGATCAGTTAGCGACAAGACGAACTTTCTTGACGATAAGAGTAATGAGCCAAAGCAATGCACTTTTAAAAACAGATTACTAAAGAGTTGAGGCTGTTTGTTACGTAATACGCTGAAAATGGACCGTTTTTCGCTAGTTCACTGGCAATTCAGTTCCTAATATTGAAACAGGATGTTAAAACGGAAATGTACAATATACTGGTTTGAAACAAATGCGTTTTTTCAATTGATTTTTCACTATTCGCTGTAAAATGACCCCAAGTTTGCAATTTTATGGTCTTAAAATTGCTATTCCCGCCGTTGTGGGACTTTCAAAAGGCAAACATAGCTTCGGGCTCCGGGGACCACATCTAATCGATTGTTTTCAAAAGAAGATTCATTCGATATTTCCAATGATGCAAAAACGAAGCTTTATGACGTCACATAGTAAGGCGGAGAAAAAAGACAATGCCGCTTCTCTCTTTCACAGTGTAATTGGTACAGGAAAGAAAAAGGTTGCTTTGCTGGCTGGTAGTTGATTTTGCCCTCGGTGTGGGAGGATGAAAAGTTTTTCAAGTACGATGCAGCCAATATTTCCTGCATATTGTTGCATCACAGTTCAGAAAAGCAAGAGCGAAATCTTGACAAAGCGGTGATGACCAGTGAATAAAAATGTCTTAGATAGGGATTTTTTGATTCGGGTAGTCACGAAAAGGTTTCAGGTTTGGCCAGATGCGAGATAAAGAGAGCTGAAAGATAGTTAGCCGATGTGTTGTTGTACTTATTGTACTTGTGCATGGGTGAAAAGTTTAACAACGCTGTCAAGAGTGGTTGGCTCTAATAAAGAGTGGTAAGTTCCTATTACACACGCTGCGCTTGACCTAAACTATTGATTGTGGTTTTGTGGGTTGCAGACTTATATGATGATTATGAAAATGAAAACTGAAAACCAGTCCACTTTTTATTTTATTGCATGTCAAGTTAAAATCCTTTTTGACTCCATGGTTGATTTTGCTATTTTGCTCCTAATCTTAGTCTTCGGTGGTACATTAGGTGTTTCTTGAAAACATTTTTGAAAAGGAACAGGATTTGTGTTGCGGCCTTGTCCAATCAGCCCTAATTAGGAGACGAGATCAGGCTGACAAGATGATAATGCGTAGCCCCTATCGAAAGCGCTGTTGCTTTTCTGGTAATTTTGATCGATTNTGTTGCGGCCTTGTCCAATCAGCCCTAATTAGGAGACGAGATCAGGCTGACAAGATGATAATGCGTAGCCCCTATCGAAAGCGCTGTTGCTTTTCTGGTAATTTTGATCGATTTTCGTCGGTGTAGGTGTTCGGGAAACTGGATTGCTCCATTTTCTTCGGGTAATTAAAGTTAATTAAAACGCGAACGGAACCGAATGGGCGGCGACAGCATCTGGAATCGATTACGCGTCGCGTTTTGGGCCGCAAAGCCGGCGCGCAAATGCATCACAAGGGGTGTAAAGATGGTGAGGTAGATGATTGATGTTGCTTTCTACTTTTGAGCCTAGATTAACTAGAACCAACTGGAGTATTGTAGTGGCAATTTTGTTTCATTTGGTACAAAACTAAAAACTTGCATAACTACCTGTTTATAACTACCCAAATTTTGACACGTCTGATCGCAATACTAGTAAAGCTTGTCAGAAAGTGGCGTAGAAAGCTGGTTTTTGCATGTTAGCTCACTGTAAAAAGGTTTACCACTACATATTTTTTCTGAAGTTCAGTTTCTTTAGTGAAAACATTTAATATCTATCAAAGTCCAATCGTAATGTCAGTTTGAGGTTAAAAATCAAGACTTGAATTTAACTTTAATAAAAAATACTTTTAATCCGGTCTCTACAAAGTCAGTTTCTCGTAATCGTTCTTAGTCCCATTGTTTATTTAACGAGCGTCTCATCATTTTGGGACAACTCTTCTCCCTATTTGCTCCTCCTGAGTAGAGAGCCTCCGTGTGATAAATAATGCATGCTAAGGATGTCTGCGAATTCCCGTGCGCACTGAAAGAAAACTATTAGCGCTTAGGCAGTCAACTCTTAACCGGGCAAGCGCAAACCGATGCACATTTGGGGTATCTCCGGTTTGCTCACGTGCAATAAAAAGGTAGAGTTGCATTTTTCTCCATACAATATTTTTTCATTAAGCTACTTTTAAGTCTGTGTCTTGTTTTACTAAGTTTGTTTGTTTTCTTGTTTTTCTAAGTTTGATTTAAGAAACTAGAAAAAAATTGAGCTATTCCCCAAATTGCACAACAAACGCAAATGAATTTTAGCGTTTCGATGCATTTAGTTATTTTTTTGAATTGTTAAAAATTTGCGAAAAAGGGTACGGATTGCGCATTTGTTTGTGGACTGCTTATGTTCTCTAAGGCAGTATACCAGTTAATAATGTCAGTGATCAGCGCAAAGAATCAAGTGCATGCTAATCTTTAATACTGATTTTCGTGTAATACCACTCATGCACTCAAAATGTCGTTTTTCCAAGGTCGACCCCTAGAATTGTGTTCAGTACCGGAAGACATGTTTTTGTAGACTGGAGTATTGTATTACGTGTATAAACACAACTGCAACTATTTTCCACACACGTCGAAACGCAGAGACCATAAACTTCACGCAATGCCGCTCAGAAAGTTAACCATTTGGCATCGATACGACTGCCTGGTTTTGATGCTTCTTTCCACCTTGGTGACATCATCAGTAGGTTCATGGGATCTGGATTCCGAACTCTCTTTATCCGTCACCGGGCCCCAGCGCCAAACTATTACACCTATTGGTAACTCTTCAATGCTAGCTGGCGACTTAGTCCGCATGACCACGTTCCATTTTTCCGGCAACACCGGACAATACGCCGAGTTTCCTACATGGGATACCCCAACCGACGGAAGCATGGCTCTGTCGTTCCAATTCCGCACTAAACTGGGCGACGCGTTTTTGATGTACTCAGACGACGGTGATTCAAGTTTTATTGCAATTACTCTGTACCAGCGTGCACTACGACTGCGTTTTAAGTTCGGTCTACCGAGGACTGTGGTTCTGACTTTAGGCAACAATATGAACGACAATCGTTGGCACACAGTGCAAGTCGAGAAATCCTTTCCCTCCATGCGATTCACAGTGGACGGAAATGTCACATCTCAGTCCATCCAGGGTGAGGGTCAGGATCTTAAAGCAACTACTCCCACGTTTTTCGGTGGCCTTACAGGTGGTTACGAGATTAGCCGGCTTGCTCTGCCATCGGTGTATTTCGAAAACCGATTTAGTGGATGGATTCGACAGATTTCCATCAACGGAAAATACGTATCGGCCGTTCGCAAGTACGACGTGCTGGAACAGACCTTGGACGATGCTTGCAACGAATTCAGGTACATCTACCAATCGATTACTGCTGGTCGTCTGTCCTCGTCCACAATTAAAATGTACGTGGGCAACCCCGCAATTCCGTAAAATGTACAAAAGAGTGGAGTAATACAGTGTAATGGGGATCCAGTCTCATTTTTTTATGTGCAAATATTTTCAGGGGTAACCTACCTTTATGTACAATTTATAAATTTTTGGGATATGGTCCTGTTATAGGTCCTTTTAAGCATTACCGTGACATCTATTAGTTTTGTTTAACCTTTCTTCTGCGCTTTGTCGCTGGCATACATGTAAGTATCTTATTTGTGTTTGTCAGCAGAAACCCATGTCAAAACAATGGCGTATGTTACGTCAGCGGCCAGGATACATCTTGTGACTGTTCGGGGACATCGTTTGCAGGAAAATACTGCGAAGAACGTAAGTATTTTGTCGAGTAAAAGTGTGAATAGACGCGATTTTGGCAATGCACATTGGATGCGAATGATAAGAGAATGAGAATGGGATGCTTTGATTCGCACATGGTTGCATCTTGCGTAAGCCGTAATGTTGGCCTGGAACGAAGTTTAAGCATGACATGCATTTGACTTGAACTTATCTTAGGTATCAATTTAATATAATCTAGCGGTTAATTATGGTAACCTCCCAAAATTTTCAGTTTGTTAAGTTGTAATGTTTACACAAGACATAATGAAAATAACACGAGTCTGTGGTATAATATAAAGGGTTCAGGCCAATTTTAGAACAAAATGTATAGCAGGCTTGCACAAATCTATCGAACTAACCAACAAGTTTTTTTGTGCCTGGCGTTTGCACACTTCTGTTGCTTACACTAAATTGCATAATAATAATAATAATAATGCTTGATATTGGCTGAAAGCTTTTGGCCAGCTAATGATGGCGGACGCACCCGCAGGTAAGGTCACTGTTATTCATCCAAAAACAGTCATGTATGTGTGTCTTATCTGTTTACCATTGTCCATGGTTCACTAACACTGGAACGTGCATTTCTGTGGAGTACATCACAACTCATGTAGTTATAGCATATCAGTCCAACGCTATCTTGGAACTCAGGGCCTGTAAACTTGATGGACATACGTTCATATTTTCAGACTAGTCCGGACTACTGAGGAAACAAACATATTGTAACCTACTCTATAAGGTTTTACAGTGTGTGAACTGTAGCAAAAATGTCGTATAAAGGTAAATTAATGTATTGGCCATACAATAAATTCATACAGATTAACTGTGTGCTAGACGTGACTTTGACCAAGATCTTGACAGTGACGTTGTGTTGAATCAGCGTAGAACGCGAATAAAAACGCTTAATTACATTGTGACGCCCTATATTTACGAATGGCGGATTTTGGTTTGAGTTGGGGATGGAGTGGAGAGGGCGTCGTTTTAATTGGATAAGGTGTAGAACATATTTGCCATCTGCTAAATCATCAGATTGAGTGGTAGGGACACAATACCATTAAAATTACCACCAAGCCAGAAATTAGTACGCAGTGATTTAAACAGTTTAAAACGCGTTTTAAAAGAATTATGACCGTAAACTAACAAACAAATGTTTTTTTGTACACTATCTGATTTTCTATTTTCGTGGTCGTTTTGTTAAGCGTTAAGCGGTGAAACAATCTCCGGGTTGGATTGTTACGTCACCGCTGTATCGAATGTCGATCATCTGGGATTTCGACGAGCCGGGGTCAGGAGGTTGCTCTCAAGGATATTAAGAACGCGATTCTGTGTTCAACTGTCTGTCGCTTTCTATTCTCGAAATTGATAGCATTTATGCATTTCTCTGTGGATAAAAACAAGTCCGCCGTTTCCGGTCGTCCGCAGTGGTCAACAGCGACTTGGCGATGCAATGGTTGAGAAGCACTTTTTGACTTTTAGTGAAGCGCCAGTGGATTATTTATTTTAATTTTTTTACAAAAAGTATACGATGCCTGCAGCACACAAATGCTGTAAACAAAACATTTTTTGAGTTAAAATGTGTTTATTGTACGATTCGAAGCCCCACGGTTTATAGCCGTATCCTTGAGGGTACTGTATAAAACTGTACTATCAATGATTTTTAGGTCTGTGCGTTGCGCATGCGCACATCGTTTGAACCTCAATCGATAGCGAACCAATCGCGCAGAGTTTATGGACCAATGAGCCGTCGAGTGTAAATCTTAAGCCCGTGTACTACGACAAAGATTACAGCCATTGATTGGCAATTTTAGCTTTTCCATTATTTTGCCATCATCCCGCGAGGCCTGTGACGTAAGCGATCGTCACGGGACGGCATTGATCGATCCTAGCACTTCAAAAAGCCTTAAATCGAAACGCTAAGTTCAAGTTTTCCCAAGGCTAAACGGGAGTTAAGAATTGTAAGCGATCTGACAACATTGAGTCACTCTGGAATTTATAATTCACGTTCCTGTGGTGTAAGCAGATGACATTTCAAATAAAGTTTAAAAGACTCCCTCGGCAAAATCCACCATGGCAAAATGATTTCACTTGTGAGCAAAACATTTTTTACATTTCGACAAACGCTGTTGTCAAAATGTTTTGCACACAAGTACTGGCTTGTATCTTCTTTTCGAGATCTTTCTAAAACCGTGAATTGTGTACCTTCGGAATGATTTAAAAAAACGACTCCATGTTGTTTTTGTAAAATAGACAAAAAATAACTTGTTTTTTAATGGTTGGGGTCTGGTAGTGTGAAGATATTAGACACAGTCAAACCAACAAAAACGTTCTAAATGACCAGAACCGTAAACGGATATAGAATTTCTGAGTACAGTATGTGTACTAGTCAAGGACCAAACCCTAAAGATCTGTCATTATATCCATCGAGGCTGTATGCGGGACCAGCTGACAACAACTTTGCAACGTCAATTACCAAGACTGTGGTAAACGAAGACATCGCGCTTACATATAGAAAACACTGCTCTCTGGGGGAGGTCCGTGTAATTTCAAGAACGCAAGTTGGCACGGGCGCGGGATCGATTCCCGCAGTGTCTGCGTGTAGCCGCCTGGAGTAGATAGTCCCATGAGACCTGAGTTAATGGTGGCGGGTTTAAAGTTTTATTAACCTTTGTGGTTTGCATGTAGGTAAAGCTTATGCTAATTCCGTCTCCGCACAAGCTTGTTCAACTCTATGTGACTGGTATAGTGACTTTTAAGAAGTCTTACCCGAAACTTGCTTGTTCCCGTGAAACGGCAATTTTTTGCGACCTGTGGAGGAAACTGGGGTCGTAAAATTTGTCGTTGAAAAGTAAACTACTTTACTTTCTGCTTCTTCAAAAATTTTCACCGCACATTTTAAAATTTTTCGAGGATTTTTACACAATCTTTCGTGAGACCAATAGGATTCACTGAGTCTTCGCCAATTGTGTGGTTTCATGTCAGTACAATTAATGCACAGAGTTACGAAACGTTCCTTTCGCATATTTTTCAATCCGTGTTTACTGTCCCTAGATTCATGATTCATGTTGCCCAGTAGTTGGTCGTTTTTACCCGTCGTGTTTTCATCTTTCACCATTGTTCGAACGTCTTATTTGAGAGTGAATCATTTTGTAAATTACGGCCCGCAACAGGTGTCCGACAGGAAGAAGTCCAAACCAACTCTTTATGCTTCGACAATGAATGTATCTATGAGTAACTAGCGGCAAAATTCCTTTTATTAAACAATTGTTTGCCAAATGACTACTACGGTTTGGACCTATGAAAATCAGGCACCTTCTGCATGTATACTAACCGCTGTTCAAAAAATATCATATCTTTGTTGCTATAAGCAACTAGCTTTATTGCAGTTTTAAGTCCTTTTGTATTAAAGAGCGAAAAATTCTAATTACTCTTTACTTTTCCATCATCATGCCTGTTCCTTTTTGAACCCATCATAAATGACCCCTTGCGTGTATTGCAGCGTATGACCAGGCGGTTGCTACATTTACTGGCGAGGAGTGGTTCAAGTACGAACTCTCGAACCGCGCCGTTTCGACTTTTCAAGACAAAATCTCCCTCTTCTTTCGAACCACGCAACCCAACGGGCTGCTTTTTCACACAGGTAAGAATCTTCTGTTGTCATCTTTGGTTGAACATCCAAGAATGTTACTAAATTTTGTATCTTATTGATAGTGATAATATATGTTTGCAATCTTTTTTGGAACCGTCTATACGTCGTGGTAGAAACTGTTAGTTAAGTGATTTGAGTGGGTGGCTTCGTAACGTGGGCTATTTATAAGGGGTCAAACGCCATAAAATTACAATTTTACGTTATTGGTCCCCATGGGCAAAAGCATGTCGGCTGTGGTTAAACGATGATGGACCATTTACCAGGAAATGGGCGGTGGTGGACCATTTACCAAACTTTTGTAAGATATAAAATTAAAGGCTTTAAAATAACACGCATGAAAATAGAACGGCGACTTAGATGGTAAGATGAAACTTATAGTACTTAATGCTAAGCTGTCCATATCTGGCTTTAACGTAGATCCGAAGTGAGCCGTGGCACGTAAGTGGCAAGTAACGCCAATAAACAACAAATGCAAATTCAAGTGATGGTGAAAAAACCTGATCCCACCTTCTTCTCCGCAAAGTTAATTTTCGTTGTAGCCGATCGTGTTGCGTGTTAAGTTACTGGGATGATCGCCCCAGCGCGACATGCGAACTGCGACATCGGGGGTCCCCGTAACGACAAGCGACATGTTTTATTGATGCCAAGGTTCAATGTTGTAACAGTGGGTCACGAACGAGTCACCTTCGATCGCGTGATGTTAATTCTGTTACCCGACATCGTTATATAACACAGAAGTTTGCGGTTTTTATGGTAAACTTTACTTCGTTGTTTACATTTTCTTTTAATTTAACCGGCACAGATGCTTAGATTCTAGTGTTTAATAATCCCCCCCAAAGGGGACACATATTGTCTTTTCTAACGGTCTTCAGGTAGTTTGGAAATACAAAAAATTTCAAAACGGTCTTCAGGTAGTTTGGAAATACAAAAAATTTCAAAACGGTCTTCAGGTAGTTTGGAAATACAAAAATGCTACTTAGTGTAAACGCATTTTCAAAACGCCTCAGGACGCAAACACTCAGCTGTTCAAGACCGACGTTTTATGTCATGCGACAAACTGATGTCACACCTGTGTCCGAATAAAAAAACGTATACAAAACGTTGTTTGCAAACGCCAAAGGTTAACGTTTGTTAGAAGGCCTGTGGTCGATCAATGCCTTGTGGTTAACTAAATGTGNTTCGGAAATACAAAAATATTTCAAAACGGTCTTCAGGTAGTTTGGAAATACAAAAATGCTACTTAGTGTAAACGCATTTTCAAAACGCCTCAGGACGCAAACACTCAGCTGTTCAAGACCGACGTTTTATGCCATGCGACAAACTGATGTCACACCTGTGTCCGAATAAAAAAACGTATACAAAACGTTGTTTGCAAACGCCAAAGGTTAACGTTTGTTAGAAGGCCTGTGGTCGATCAATGCCTTGTGGTTAACTAAATGTGGAAGCGGTTACAGAGCCGAAATTCCCAAAGTCCTCGCACGTCGTCGCTCGGTGCAGAGGCATTCAGTGTCGCCACCGAGAGCTTGCTGATGAATTATTTACAGCCCACAGGCGAGCAGGCGAGCGTACTTTGAGGAAAACGGAGCCCAGCAAGCAACGCACCTTCAAACGGCCCGTGTGTGTGCCGCCCACCTGGGTTTTCTTCGATAACTGACTGGAAGCCCGCGGGACCCTAAAATATTCATGAACATCCACTTTCGCAGCGGCTAAAATTTTCAATAAACAGTTTCGCGCTGTGCTTCCGACCCATTAGTCATCCTTTTCCGTCGTCTCATTATCAACTATAGCGATGTTTACCTCTTTCCGACCACTAACTGCTCTTATCGCCCACGACCTGCAATTTGTTGGATCCGTGGTTTTTTGATGATTCGCCTACGCTTAAATTACCTTTGTCGAAAGAGTGCTACAATTGGTAAAACAGAAATACGCACAGATGGCTAAAATTCAATTTAGCTTTGAAATTCATTTAGGTTTTCCTCGTTGTCTGCTCACACGAAGGGCCTTTGCGGGTCTTATAATAAAGTCATTTCCAATCGCAGTAGTTTTTTTTTGCAATTTGAGTGTTACAGTACATTTTAGGAGTGGCGTTCTGGCCGCAGAGGCCACAAGCTCTCCCGTCGCGTCCGCTCAGAAATGCGAATGTTCCCAAAACAACACCTTCAAAAAGTACTGCATGCATTTAAGGGTTGCAACATTAAACAGTGTTTGTCCCACTGATACGACGCTTTTCAATGGTATCGTCGGACCCCAACAACAAATTTT
Organism: Phallusia fumigata; assembly: GCA_008931825.1. Classification (NCBI taxonomy): domain Eukaryota; kingdom Metazoa; phylum Chordata; class Ascidiacea; order Phlebobranchia; family Ascidiidae; genus Phallusia; species Phallusia fumigata. The sequence continues at coordinate 28,997 of QXVZ01027850.1, forward strand.
ATGAGTTTTCATGTTAAAAGTATCAACAGTTTCACTAAGGAGTGCAACCCAGTCAGTTCTGTTTAAATGAAACTGTATTCCTATGTATGGGCACCTCAAAGGCAGCCCTCGTTAGACCCCTAAGGGTAACTATAAAGGGTTCTCACAGATTCTGTCCCTCCGATAGTAGGCATCTAAACATTAGCGACCACTGTAAACTCGTAATATATAATATAGTGGTGAGTGGCGACGCTGCCCGCACCGACAGCAAGGCCCCGACTTTAAGTAAATTTAATATTTTTTAGGCAAGTCAGCTGACTTCGTGAGCTTGTCGCTTGCCAACGGGATCGTTCAAGTGGCGCTCAATCTCGGTGCAGGGGCATACACGATCGATGTGGAAAAACCCAACAGTGTTTTCAACGATGACAAGTGGCACAGAGTGCAAGTCAATCGTTCGCTGAGCGAGGTGAGAGCGCTTGTAATTTTGCATGTAGACGCATTAACCCCGCTTTAAATAACAGATTTTTTGGCAACTAGTTGCTCACTTACTCCACAGCTTTTACGTGTCGGGGCAACACTTTGAGCCTTTTAAAGTTTGCCTTTGAGCCTAACGGGACTGTACCGTAAATTATATGTTTTAAAATCAATGTAGAGCGATGTTTTCGAGNCCTTTGAGCCTAACGGGACTGTACCGTAAATTATATGTTTTAAAATCAATGTAGAGCGATGTTTTCGAGAATAGGTATTTGGTACAAATCTGCTGTTAGCGTTTACATATCTAGCAATTACTTCATTACGATTTGGTTTAGGTATGTTATATACTGTAGTACATGCAAGCTTTTAATTCTAAGGCATATGCTGAAATTTGCCTATATTAGAATCTTTTCCTTGCCTGACCCCAAACCAAACGAACCTTTCCTTGATTATCTTCACATGTTTGTATTTCAATAATCAAGTTTGGCATTTTAGTGATTTAATGCGACCTACGTGCATCGCGTCACAATTCATGTACTTGGTCGTTGAGATTATTTTAGTCTTTGATAACGTCGTTCGTTTTGTTTGATATTTTCTGAAACAACACATCTGGTGCCGGTTGGTCGCAACGAGATGATCTTCCTGCTATAAACCTTTCTATCATCCGATCGATTGTCGGTTTGGCGCCTATGAACAGGTTTTATTCGTTTGGCACAAACACAGTTCACACGAATCGTTAAACGGGATCGTTTAAGTGCTTCAAAACGCAATTGGGGATTCCACTGGATGATATACGTTTATAGGATCAATACAATGGCCTTGTTTGCTCAAAACAGCCAGATTGTGTTTGCTTCGAACGGTGTGTTGTCTCGTAGAAATACGCTTAATGTAGCCGATGTAAAATCATCATCACTTGGCCAAATTACAATTTGTAAAATGTTGGGTCAATTGAAATATAATGCCTAGTTTATTGTATACAGATCAAGGAAGCTAAGCTTAGGACATGATGTTCTCACATATTTTGCTTGTTCTCGTTCACCTTTTTGCCGCTTTCAAAAATCAAGTTTACCTTTGTTTTTAGACTAAATTATCGAGCTTGTTCATAGCATGGACTACTATACAATTCCTATTTAAAATTTGATGTGAAACTTTCATTTGATACAAAATTTTTGTTAATTTTAACGATGACAAACGAGTGTTGTTTATTTCCTGCTTCATAAAAATTACACCCACGGTAAGTATAAATGTTTCCCGGGTGAGAACCCCTGCTCAACATCAGAGCAAAGCCGCGAAAATTCCCCATATCACAAATTTCCCCATTTTCCCATCCTTAAAAACGTTTTGTATCGCTGATGGTGCTCATATCACGGCATATTTAATCAAACTATTGCATCACAAATACAGAAGGGAGACATCACTGGTCCTTCGTCCACGGTAAAGCAAATTTCGTCGCCTGCCATCCGTCCATTCACGTTGTCCCTATCGGTATCTCATCAACCCATTAAGTCGTTTTTGTATTCGCAGTCGTGTCCCGGCATTGCCTAACAACAATGTCCCGCATTGTCGTGCCGCAATGTTGTTCATCCCTGGTGTAGTAAATCATTCCACACTGTGAAGTTAGAGCATCAGTCGGGGTAGCAATTACGTCCCCTGATGTCTATACCGTTGCCTTTGCGTTCTGAAACATGAAACAGGCATCTGTGTCTTGCTCTGTAAGCTTTTTTTCGCAGGAATTTATCCAACTGTGAAGCTTGTTAAATTATATAACCTGGTTTTGGGGCATTACACGTCTCTGGTCAATGCACACAGTTTCCCTTAGTCAAGGGGTGTGGGAGGCGGCGCCACCAGAAAAAGTAAGAACCCAAACGGACTAATTTATAGAAACACGTGGTCGTGTGCTCAGAGAGCTAACCACGACTTTTACCAGCGGTGGAACACATTTTTGAACACCGAACTTCGGCATATTTTGTTTTTTGTTTCATACAAAACACCTAGAAGAAGTTTTTGCAAATTTGTTGCTCCATAACATCTAGTAATTACTCCCGGAAACTAACCAATTAAATTGTGCTGTGTAATATGCCATGTTTGCGCAAAGCTTTGGGTACGACCACGTCGCCAAATCACCTCACCAACGGTCGGCAGTTTTATGGCGCATGAGTTACAGCTAATACTTACAGTGAGGTGTCAATTCCAAGGTCCACGATTTCGCAATAACCAGGAAGTTTGCTTCTCAGTATTGAGTTGCTGAAATCGGAATATCCTTATCGCTTATACCAGACACTCCCGTCCGCAAGCACAGATAAAGTGCAGTCTCTCACGGGCCTGACGGACCCCCGCATCAGTGACGTCAGTAAAACAATGACGTCACGTATCATGATTCGCGGTGCATGTATAATTAAAGGGCGGCGGCGATGGTTGAAAAACACCAGCCGCAAAAAGTAGTGACGCACTGGAAAGCAATCCAAAATGTAACCGGAGGTATAAATTAATCTGACGTCATGTCATCATTTGAGTATGATGTAATTTTGTAGTTTGGCCTGATACTGTTTTCAAAAAGTAGAAATAAAAAACAACGTCGTTTATGAAGGATAAACAACAACAGTGAGGTAACTAGCCCATTTATCACCTTTAAAAAAAACAAATCTTGTCCGATCTACTGCAAGTACACACCACGACAACTATAAACGTAAAACACGAAGTGTGATTGCGAGTCTTTTTTTGCAAGATGCAACACAGCGCCAATACCATTGTCGAAAAAATATTAAAAAGCGATTGCGCTGAAATATTTTCCAATTTGGAAACATATGTTACGCAGGGATTAACGTTCACTTGAAAGGCGCCACATTCGCAATAGCTTTCCTAAATGCTCGTCTGTCATCTAGCAATGGACAGCTCTTCAGCTTACATAATTCCACAACCGCACGGGTTACCATGGCAACGCGGATTAAATATTACATAATCGACCTCGCGGCAGAATCTTTGACGTGCATTGAGGGAATCTTACTGCAAGGCTGTTAGCGCTGGCCGAAATGTCACCGCTAGACGGCGCAGTTTATTACGCTTGTGTCGGGATGACACGTCCGAAGTCGGTCCCTGCAAACGGGGCATGACGTTGCACTCACACTGCTTTATTATGTGCGGCTGTACACACATATGTAGCATTCATGTTAAGTTTGATATGCAGTTTGACAGCGATGTTGTGTGCGTTGCTTCTGACCAGATGTTAATGTACTGCAGTAAGTTTTATTACTTTATTTTCGTCTACTACCTATTTTACCGTCGTTTTATCACGTGGTCAATGCTCGTTACGAGGGAATGTAAGGCGGTCAGCCACGATGTTTCAAACTGGTGAAATGCATTCTTGAAATCGAACATAAACTTTAACAGATTTTTACCTTTTTTCAACGAATTTAAAACGCTTTAACATATTTGACCACGAAAAATCGCTGTAAGCAAGTATTCAACATGATCTATGTTGAACTGCAACGCTTTTTTGCTTCACAAAAGTGTCATGTCCAACTAAGTAAACGATTCCGCTTAATTTGCACAAGGTACGGGTGATAGTGGACGACATTGATCTGCTAAACAACATGGACCATGAAGACTTCCGCGAACTCACCCTCGACAACGCCATCTACGTGGGGGGAAGCCCCGATACCGCAAACCTGCCCGGCACTCAATTTTCCAACACCAACTTTGTTGGCTGCCTCAAAGAGGTGAGTGATCGTGTTTTTGATCTTCAGGGAAGTTTTAATTCGTTTTCTGTATAATTTATAACTCCATAATGCGCTTGTATGAGGAAGTTTGATCCGTGTCCATCGAGTTCTACAAGTGAGGCATGCAACTTTTTGTTCAGTATGATAACGTAGCGCGGAGAATGGAAATACCCGAGATTTCCCCGCGCAGCCGAACCGCGAGGTTAATAGTCGTGATTTTCTGCCGGTCAATTCAGTTCCATGAGTTTGCCCATTCGGACCTTACGGTTTTTCCTCCTATAATTGCATATTCTGTGGAACGAAAAAAAACGAGCGCAATGCAAGTCCCAAAAAGTAAACTTATCTTGACCCCGGGCAACGATACCTAAACGAAAATTCGCGTGAGGTTCCGACACTAGAAGTTCCACGAAATGATGTTTTAATTGCTACAGGCCCGCCTTTCGTTCCAAGACAAACATCGCATGGAAACTTTGTGCCAATAATTGTAACACCGCCCTTTGATGACCAAGATCAAATTTCACTGCGGCCCTCGTATTCTCCGTCATCTTTATCTCACTTTCGTGGGCCCTTTTAATTATTTACGCCTTGATGCTTGGCGTTTTGAAATTACGCAACCGCAACGCATACACCTCCGCAATTTGGTTCGTCCGCTGACTACGACTGGTGCTTAATTATGCACGTAGTAGACTCTCGCCAATTCCAAGGAACGTGGCCCTTCGGTATAAAACACCGTAATTGCTACGTTAAGGGGATTTCCAAAAACCGCCTTACGTTTTATTAAACTTTGGCGTTTTTGCGAGTGACTCATTTGGGTGCTTATGCATCTGCTGCAAGGGGTTAGTCATCAGTTTAATGGGTTGCTTTACATGCGTAATAAACGATACAAGATCGTTTTTTTGCAAAAATGGTATGCTCATACATATAATACTGTGTACCTGTCAAACTTGCCCTTCAAGACTTGATGCTCACCGATATCATTTTTGTAAGCACACCTTGTTTGGGTAAACACGATGACTTTAATATTCACTATAACTGTATTTGACACTTGTTTGACAACCTTTTACATTTAACTTATTTGACACCTTATTACATAAACTTCCAAAGCAAATATAATGCGAGAATTTTAGCAGTTAGCCGTGACCACAACATGATTAATGTTGCAGCCACGGCTGAATGGATTAAACTCGTAATCAGTCCGCTTTCGAGGTACTGAAGTTCCGTTGAATTATTTTTTGTTTGATTTTCGCTATTTTCGAGATGTTGACTTTAATTTAGCTTGAATTCCCCGAGTCGGAACTTTGTCGCTCAAATCGTGGCCCCCTTTGATGCCGACCAAGAGAGTTCAATCGATCCAAAACTATAAATACACTTCCATCGAGGCCCACTGCATGCAACCCGAGTTAAACCCGTCTTAGAACGCCATGTATCTTGACGAGTCACATTCAGGGGTCTTTCCTAACATCTGATAACTATTCCCGCAATTAAAGCTCTTCTTCGTTGACAACATCGTATCGGATAAATATTTCATTCCCGTTGAAAGGGCAGCGTGCGATAACAGTTGCAACTTGGCAACCTGAAACAATTGTACTTGAATGAAATGTCACCGTTTAACCCTGTGATCTCATGACCTTGTCCAAGGTCATACATTTGTGGTTAACCGTCGTGTTGCGCGAGAATTAACGGGCCCCGAACCCGTTGCAGGGTAACGATACAAACTATTTCCCAAATGATTTTGCTGAAGTTTTCAGAAAACTAATAAACTGTCAAGTGACCTTTTCCGAAAACAAATTTCAAATCACGTCATAAAATTTCACTACCCCATTGCGCCACCTCGCGGTTGCATTATTTTCCTAAATTCTTTTCGTTTTTGCAGGNGATTTTTGTTAGTTTTTTGCATTAAAAAAAGAAAAATATTTACTCAAACACAATTTAGATTGTCAATGTCGATAACTCTGAATGTTAAAAAGTCTAACTTGTGCTAATAAAAGGTAAAACGCCTGATGTTTTTGGTTTATTCATAACGTATGTGATAACAAACCAGCTCATATGATTCTTGTTTTCACATGATCGTGAAAGATTAACATTTTTACGTGAATCCGAATGAGTTTAACATACCCTGTCTCTGTTTTACAGTTTCCAAGTTACAGCACAAATCGTATGTACGACGGCAAGTGGCATCACGTGCGTGTGACGCGGATGGGACGAAAGATCGTGTTTAATGTGGATGGCGTGAAGAAACAACACGAAATACTGGTGAGTATCATATGTATAGTCCGCGGCCAACACAGCTCAAATAGGTGACTTTCTTGGGTTTAATTCGCACCACGCGGGCTAGACTTTCCAACGACCCGCTGTGATTCATGTCTTAAGCCTCACAGTGACGAGTAATTATTTCGTTTATCCGCCAGGTGCACCAGAGAGCCATTGTACCAAATAGGCGTGGCACCAATACCTTAGTTCAGTAGTTCTTAACCTTATTCCTTTTCGGCACCTGTTTGAAAATATCGACCAGTTCTTGTACCCCACTGTATTCGAACTCTAAACACTTTCAGCGTGCCAC
>QXVZ01027853.1:0-35706 GCA_008931825.1 Phallusia fumigata
CATCAAAAATACTGCGATCTGCAAAACCCGCAAATAAACTGATGTTCGCAATCGCTATTGTAATTGTAAAATGTAAATATTGGTAAATATAAGACGCGACAAACAATTTTTGTATTCTCGCGATACGAAACGAAAATTTTTGTACATTGTTAAACATATAGTTTGTCACTATTTATAAACATAGCAAGCATTAAGTCTTCAAAGACACAAATACTTAAACCTTTCTGTATTTGTCGTTCTTTAACCAGAACGGTTCTTTCCAAATCAAAATTCCCTCTGTATGTCTTTCAGTTCCACCCCGCCATTCAAAGCCTTTGTTTAACTGTGCATTGCCATCTTTTCTCCAGGCGCCCTCCTGCAAATTGATAGTTTTAATGCAAAGTGGTAGCGCGCGGTCAAAATAAAGAATTCGCCGACTCGTCGCAGCGTTCTATAAGTACCCTATCGAACCCTATCAGTACCTTTTGTTTCAGATGCCAGATTGATTGACAATTAGCATTGCACTCCTACCTAGCGCCTTTCAGGGTTTCTTTAACGCTTTCGGAGCTGCTTTTCAGTAATACTTAATTTTAGGTGCGTTTTTTGTGCCTGTCAGTGACACTGTACAATATGTTAGCTGGGACAAAATTGGTGCGTTGAAGAAAGAAGTAAAAGTAGAAAACAAATTATGGCATGTTGACAGATATAAGGGTAGGTCTAAATTCATTTGTACCTCAGCGCAATCGTGAAAATCCATGTAGTGCATAAGCAAGTTGAGAAAAAACGATTTGCCTTTTCTAAGTTCTCCACCAATGGAGTAAATTGCCACTGGACAATCGATAACATCTTTCCGTTCGAAAATTGATTTGATTGCCGTCTTGTTAATAATATGTAATTTCTCATCTCCCACTTTTTGCTTTCGAGTTATGCGGACAACTGACGATGTAAAGGTGGGTAATAAATACAAAACGTAGTTTAAACTACAGGTTAAAACACACACCATGTTTGGATGTGCTTTCCGCCGTTCCAGAACCAGAAGCACCGCCAGCAGTCACAGCACTAACTGCAGCAGTTGAAGCCATGACTTGTTAAAAGCTAAGGTCTATGGCCTGTGAAAGAAATTCGATTATAGCAAAATGCGTGCTCTTGTGTATTTACCGGTTGTATTGATGACTGGAAGGCAACAGAATCATCCCATATTGGGAAATTGTTACCAAAACATTGGAAACCTTTACGTAACGATCGGGCGACCAGCTGATGCCGACGCAGGTATATCTTCAAATCAAAACAATTAGTAAAACAAAGTGAACAATGTCTGATATATCTAGCAAATTGATTTTTATGATTGTTAATATAGTACATTCCAAAGAAAAGTCGAAAAAGTACAAAATTTGTCTTCGTTCATAATTGCCCACGATTATTTGCGCATGTATACGACAAAAACCTGCTGACCAATTCTGACCATTTTTTCTCGTCTTAAATTAAAAAAATAAAACTGTTTGAACAGTGCTGCGTTTTGTGTAACTTGTGGATGAATTGGTGGGGCCGATTTGAGTTCCTGTTTTACACTTTTCCGAAGTGAAAGCGGACTGTTAACATCTAATCATATTGACATGTAACAGATTGCTTCGCGCACCGCTCTATCTTTAATGTCGCTAATAGAGGGCAGAAATTTTGGGTAATTTTCCTACGTTCTACTTCCGCCTCTGAACAACTCCATCGCTAGTTTAAAAGGCTTGTAAAACTGTAAGCCTAATTTCCTTGTGACAACTAGTAAATAAGAACATTTTACTACATTCTAGTATTCGCAACCATACACTGATTCAGTAATCCCGATTAGAAATCGTTTTGACATCCCCAGGTTCCCCAAATTTAAAACGGTAAAATATGTCCGTTATTCTAACTCAACAAGCATGCAACGAAACTTGAAAACCTGGTTTTAATTCTCTGTTTAACGTCAGTGTGTTTTTTCCTTTGCTTTCTACAAATGCTTTGACAAGCAACGTGTTACCTATATACTGTCTTAAATGCCGAAAAGCTATCATCTTTACCCACAGGTTTTGTATAACGGTACATGTACCTGTTTTTCGCGCACGTTTGCATTGGTGCCTATGTACACATTACATTCAAGTATACTGACCTTCTGATTACAGCTTGGGCCCCTCGGCGGGCGTGTTAACGTGCGAACGTTGTTTAATCTGCCATAAAAACTTTGGTTTTAAGGTTTGAAAACAAAACTCTTTGTTAGTCATTTCACTTTATTTTTCCTCATAAAGGTAGTTTCAACCGCGTAGCCCTGAATGACGAGATTTTACAGCGGCGGATGACGCTACTAAATCTTTTTATAACGGTACGAGTGTTTTATGACCTTATCCCCTCTTTACATTGTAACATAAGAACTTTTCTGGCTACGTGACGACGATACAGTAGGAAACTAGAAGGGCGGCTATCACCACATTGCAATTCCCAAACCCTATTTCACTCGGTTTAAAAATGACATATTTACTGCCTTTTCTACATTGGGTTCCATACTTATCTATACTTTTTTTGATATGATTTAATTGTTTCTGCAGGCAGAAACACATGGGTCCCCAAACATGTAAAGTTGTAGATTATGTATTTCTCAAGACAAATGTAAAAATTGTAGCAGGTAATTAGAGTTTCCTATAATCTGAGTTGGTGAATAAAAAATATCTGAGAAAACGTAATGACACAACAATATTGCCCAATCTACGAACCTTATAGGCTTAGCAGGTAAACTTTAGGGATTAATACAGCTTTGACGTGCCACAATGGCTTGTTTTACAAACTGTGTACATTTTACCCAATTCAAACATCGTTTAATAATTTGACCCATTTTAAGGGACTAGTGGGGTAACCACTGGGACTATGGCGGCAAATTTTTAATGTGATACACTACACTGGCTTGTATAAATTTCTCCCAATTCGGACCAAATTAAATAATTTGACCCAATTTAGAGGGCTAGCCGGGTAAATTATAGGCCAAACAAATATATTTATAAATCAAATTGTTTCATAAAATTTCATAAAATTCGGACATCGTTTAATAATTTGGCCCATTTCAGGGGTCTACCACTGAGGCTATGGGGTTATCGAAACAGATGGCACAACTTCATTGGGGGAAAAAAGGGTGAAAACAATATGCGTCTACTTCAGAGACCCATAATAATAACTTGGTCCCGATTCCCGAAAACGCGTGCCGTTTGTGTAAAACAGCTTTCAATTGAAAAAGCTTCAATCCAGGGTTGCTTACCTTTCACCACAAATTACTACCAGTTTGGGACACATTTCAAACTTATTATCTAATGAAGTGCCCTTCTCGCTTTAATATAGAACAACCACCTAACGCGCACTGCTTGACACAAAAACTCGACACAAAATTTACCAAAGCATCGTACAGAGAAAGAAATTCTGTGGCATTGTTACGTCATAGGGAGAGCGGGCATTTTGGTGCAATTTGATTTAATAAGATGTGACGTAGTATTACGGTTGAGTGATTTCAAGGCGTTACACATTCTCGACCCTTTTACAAATTAGCGAAGCACTGATGGTCCAGAATCGCCTCGCCAAAGTGCCGTAGGTGAGCATGGTTCCGACACCGCGCACATCAGCGCGTCGCGTGTACAACGCAACAGATAAGTCGTCAGCATATCGTCCATGATATATCTTCATTCGTCAGTGTGAGGATCGCATGTACCGCAATTCAGGGCCGCTGTTCGACGACTGCGTGACTTGAATGCGACCGATGCATTATTGGTTCTGCGTGCTCGCCCCGCAGAACAAGAATGGCACTGTTTTGCTCTAGGCCCCCTGAAAGTGGCACCGCACTGCGTTATGCCATCGACTTGGCTGGCAACATCGTGACTCTCCCGGAACGCGGTTAAAACGCGTCCCATCTCCCATTGACGCCGGGGTTCAGTCTCATCCATGATCATCACCACAACTCAAGGTCGAAAGTTGTCGTTGTCGATCAGGCCACTTTTGCCGCAAAGCGCTGGTGGGCTCCCGTGACAATCTCATTCAAATCTCAACAGTAAGGTATTAAATTTGTTTCCGTCGTCTACAGCTGCAGCAGCTTTTTGGATTGATGTAAAACGCTGTCAGTTGGGCATCAGTCGCTCATCTTCTATAAAAGTAAAGCCGATCGTATTTAACAGGAAAATGCGACCGATTGATCTAATTATTCTCTTTAACGAACCTCGCATGTAGAAATTAAGCGGCAGGACATTTAACATATACCACTTAGTTTCTTTTAAAGTACGACTCTAGTCGGGACTGCTGGTGTCCTTGCAGGGCTCCTCGTAGAATACTCTTAGCACCTACAAATATACAGTTTCTTTGACCGGCGTCCCACCAAATCAGGCGCTACTTCGATGTGAACAGCTCGCATAGTTAAAAGGTAAAAGTAGGTAACTTCGTTTCACTTCATTCATCAGCATCTTGTTTGGGTAGCTTGTCATTCACTCCAATGTTTGTCGAACTATTTCCTTTCGCACCTTTTCAAATAAAGCAATGGGTGTTACGAAACCCAACGTGTCGTACAGCGTGTTAACAGCAGATAAAATAACGAGACGAGTAAACTCTCTTGTCAGATAAACTGAACCCAAAATCGTCACTCTACTCCTACCAATATGCATTAAACGACACTCTTTTACAGGGGCGTCCAAGTTTACGTCGTTTCGCCTTTTCCCCCTCGCAGATTTGATCCCAGACGCGTTGATTGTTAAACATCCATTTTGTAAGGCGAAATCCTCCCATCTTTAGCAAGTCAGAAAACTGCGCAACAACATCAACTGCGCGCTCAACCGTGTCGACTAATATCAAGGAATCGTCAAAATAAAAATCATCCACGTCCTTGTCAAATCCGTCGCCGAATTTTTGGCGGTTTCACGTTAGTACAATTTGGCGCAAATATGGCGACGTAGTGGCGCCAATAAGGTGCACCAACATGCGATGGACGGTTAGCACTTGTGATAAATATTCCCCGGCCACCGCAGAAACCTCACAACATCAACGTCCTTCTTGGGAACGCGTTCCTGGTGGAACAATGCTTCCAAATCCGCTATTTGTACGACAATTAGACTGCCAGCAAAAGCGACATTGGTACATTAAGGTTTTTGTGATAGCCGAGGGGAGGTTTCCTTAGAAGCGACAGTCCTTGGTGCTCTTATTCATCTTCGTCTTCTTCCCCGGTGATGTTCTCTGCGTAGCCCTAATTGATGTAGTCCTGTATCTTCTTCGCGTACTTGTCATTCAAGGCGATGTCGCGGCACAAGCGTTTCTTTACCGAGCAGAGCCGTAGCTTTGCAATTGGACGACTTTCCTACTGCAAGCTAACATCACATCGCCATGGAAGCGGCTAATCAAAATGCCCCTTGACATGTTTTACTGCGCCTTAATTTTACTTGTCCCTTCAAGAATCATTGTTTAGCTTCTTGGTAGCCTCACATTTCAGAAAATTTCCTAAAATGTTAATAACAGCCGGATAGCAGAAAAATGGGCCGACGAAAGAACATCTGAGAGATGTCCCCGTAACGAACGTTGGCCTAAGTAGTAAAACCTCTTCATTGCACAGGTAATTTTTTTTTACCCTGGAGGTGTAAAATACTAAGCTCCGACTTCGTTGGTGTCGGATTTTGGCTTAACTGGTATGGTGTCAATGGACAAAGCGTTGTCGACGTTTATTTCTTCATCACCATCCATTGACAAACGACAAAACTCGCGCTAACTTTATTATTTTCGAGTCTTTTCCCGACGCTTGACATAGTAACTTGCCTTGGCCACACGACCATTGGAGGTAGATCTGACAACTTCTTGTCACAAAAGCTTGCGTCAGATTCCTGGTCAAAACTCATACGTTTGCACAGAAATAACAGATAAATGCGATAAATGGCAAGTTGGACCCGGCTGTGAATGGTGTCGATAACCCCAAAACTGGAATGGTGTCGATAACCCCAACAGTCGAGAAACACATTTTTTCTCTAGGAGACTCTCTTCTTTGTACCTTATACTTTTAACCGAACGCTTCAAATCATTCAAACATATGTGGTTTCTTTTGCAACATGGAATGGTTAGTGTAGGGGCAGGTGGTGGAATCTGATTGGTGGTCACAGTTGCGCAAGGCTTACCGAAGTTCTCGTAGAGATATTCTTGTTTCAGAATAATTACTAAATCTGTCTTATTATGTTTGAGATCACTGTAAGTTTACCAAAAATCAAGAAAGAAAATGGAGACAACATTGGTCTGTTTATCATGGAATGTTTACAAAGTTGGAAAGTCTTACTAAAGTTATGGTTGACTGCACACCTGAAAGACAGCCATCTGTGAAAGATTACATAGGTTTATGTGATGTTTGATAATTACCGTGCGAAAATACGCACGGTTTGGTCAAAGTATAAAGCCAATCATTTCAACTTTTACGAACCGTGAGGACGACATCGATATTGGCGAGGCGAATTACGAGAATATAAATAAGAGGCAGAATGACGTAAAAACTTGCAACAACATGTCGCGCAAAATAAAATTTTACCAATTTAAAACTTTCCCTTTTCATTTTCGCCTGTTTTGATGTATTTTTCCGTGAATTTGGTATGTTTAACTTAAACTGTATGGGCAAACTATTTGTGTGCTTTTAAACCGTCATTCCTTTATAGCGACATTCCAACTTCGAGCAGTCAGTTTGTGCTGTATCATTTATTAGTAAGATTTGTGCGCGTAAATACACGGTTGAAGTATTAAAATGAAGGTTTAACACATGCAACGGTGACCACTGGCAGGTAAATATCATTATAAATACATCTCATCACTCTTCTGATTTCGAATCCTCCCAGCACTTGTCAGGCAGGAGATGTCGAAAGGAATCCAAGTGAACTTTCGCATGGTCAGTGTAACTCTCGTTGACCACTTTGATGTGACGTTCAATCCTATCCTCATCTATAACACGAAGTCGCTTTCCACAGCTTAGAGACTTCACCTGTGGCGCAATTGTTGTCTTTCTACGTAGTTACTAATGCAAGAGCGTCTTTGCAAAAGAATCCAAAACAATTGTTGTAAAATATACTCGTAAAAGATAAAGAGTGCAGGATAAAGTTATTTTTGTATGAAATAACTAATTTAAAGACCATGTTTGTCCAAATGTACAAACTGCTGTTGTTGATGTGACGCGGTCAAGTAATTAAAGTCGATGTCTNTGGTATAACTTGCATTGTATTTTTTTCAGTCGTGGTACGCTATATGAAATAAGTACTCAGCATAAGAGGAACAGCAAAGGCAAAGTTGTTTTTGAAAAACAAGACCTTTAAAGCGTATTTACAAATATTTCTTCACAAAGTTCAAATTTTTAAACTTTTGTCGGTTTGGTAATAACAGTTTGGTTCGACTAAAAAACGCACTTTAAGAACTTTAACAATCCTAAAGATCGCAACAAAAAATAAGAATCTTTTATTCATCATTTTATAAAAGGTTACGCGTGATATTTGCAGGCACGATTTTAGTTCACATTTGTCATCGTTTCGTCGAAAATCTTGTGCCGGTTGGGAACAACAAATGGATCACTTCTAAAACTTTTTGGAACGGAAAACTGGTTGCCTTGCAAAGGCCTGGCTGCCTAGTTTCTGTAAGAAACATCTTCGTATACTGCGGACTACTTACCTCCGAGGCATTCAAACCAACGGTCAAGTTCAGATTTGTACTTTCCTTTTCCAGTGCTGACGTAATAAGCCACGTCACGAGTGAGTTCCATACAACTTACGTTCACACATTTGATTGCGCCGCTGTGGTCGTGGATACAACCTTTACAAACAAAACGATTTACAAGTTTAACACCGTCTTTTTTTTCAGAAAACAGGATGTTTTGCTAAAAGACCAATTATACTGCTTAATTGTTATATTCCTTAAATTTGTAATTTAGTTTATTAAGGATTACATAAGTTTTTTTTAAACGAGCATATTTGTAAGACAAAGATAAAAATTGCGATGTAGGAAAAACATATATTCAAGTTCGGCAAGGTGAACCATAAATTTGTTTCCATGCCACAAAAAGTATTTTCTCATTAGGTAGTTTTAAGTAAGCAATTTGTAAAGGCTGGCCGCATGATTTTGCTTGGCGGGCCGCTACATTGGGAGTCGGAATTTTTGTATTTTAACATTTTTTTAACATATTTCACGTAATGTGCATGAAACATGAAAACAAATATTGGCTTTTACTGACCAAGGCACGAAGCATATATTGGATGACAGTGAAACATTGCTGTGGAATCTGGCCTCGCTTTCACCATCGCTTTCACTATTTTAATTTCTGTTATAGAAGTTCCCTCAAGATCAGCGTAAGCTTCCTCCCCAGCTTCCATGTCCACCTCCATCATGCATTCAGGAGTTACAGCTGTAAAATATAGTTCACATGTACTTGCGTTTGTGTCATCCGAGTTACAACCTATTTAAAATTAACAGCCAATATTTTAAAAACCACGGCCAACTTACAAAACAATTTTGAAATACTGGTTATTTTTTGAGTCATGTATGTTCAATGACCTATTAGCTTATTTTTCTCCGATGTTGGCGTTGTTTGCCTTTTTCCGAAATAGTGTTTTTATTTCTTTGACTTGACTTGAGGCGAGCGCTTGGTCGAATCGAGTGAGGCGCCCGACTCATATAAACACATAATGAAACCTGATTTTGTATCGTTCTCGAAATCGTCCCGGGTTCGAACCCCGTGAAAAAATCTAAAAACTTAAAACAGTATCACAAAATCTAATGCTCTTGGCCTAAGGTCATTTTGTACTAACGTTTGTATATTCTACCACCATACTATGCCATGTTTTGGAATCTTTTGACATGCTCCTATAATGTGTCCGCTTTTTTTCCGGATTCGAACCCGGGACGATTCCAAGACCTAATTCCGATCAGTTTTTTTATGTATGTTTATGGCTCGAGCACCTTAGACCTGAATTTCAAATGTTTTTGATATGTGCTGCCACTGAGCGGCAAAACACAACAGGGTATGCCCACTCATGCACACCACCCACGCAGACCTCGTGATCCAGCGTTGTAAACAAGTTTAATACCAGAGATCAATTAAGTAAAGGTATGGAAATCGTAAAACAGACAAAATATCAGTTTCAAAATAGTTGACCAATTTTACCTGACCACGGCAAAGCAAATGGAACCAACAACATTACTGTCCCGGTGCCGTCTTTCCCTTTGGCAACGGCACACACGTGATTGTAGATTCTGTCAATGTTGCCGATTCCATAGCTGAAAAGAAGTAAAATGAGTTGAATTGAAAACAAATTATGTATCCGGAAAGTAACAGACAGTCCAACATTCGTTGTGAAACAATTACGCAGCTGATCGACCTTTGCTTTAAAAAATTGAAATCAAAAGAAAGAGCCGAAAACATAATCAGCAGTCCTACACAAATACCACTCACTCATTTCAATAAACTTTTGACAAATTATAAAATATCAGCAACTTTGAAGTGACTCTCACCTGGCTAAAGCTCTGCATGCTACAGCTACATCTCTCCTCACATCAGCATTACTGGGTATTTCTTTGGGTTTATGATGGTGAAGACAAGTTTTTTGCAGCTTTTTACGGGAAAATCCTGTACCCATGCTTAAACCAAAAGATTTTTCTACAAAGTCTCGCTAAACTTTACACTGAGAGTGTTGCCTAAACAAATTTGAAATTACCGCCGTTTTTATCGAAAACAATTGGCTGTAAAAAGATTGTAATTATCCAACTACTTTTTACAATATTACAAAATTTGACAATTTTTGCAAAGCTACTTGCAATCTCCAAACACAAATTTCCCCAGTTGCGATTCATGTTATTTCCGCAGTTAGCGTCCGAACATTAGCAACACTCAAAAGAAGTTGTAAGCCGATTTTAAAATATCGCTGTACAAACCTGGTGTATCTAGCAGACCCCGAAATTCTCGGAAAAATATTGTTAACGCTACGCACGTTCCGATAATTTGTTATATCTGTTGCGCGTAACTTTTCAGGAAATGTCACAACACATTCTATTCAGAGCGGCCAGTTGCAGCGTGCCGCAGTGTTTTCGGGCATTATGTTTACATTCTTCGGGTGCGGGTACTTACGTGAGCAAAGATTCGAAGTGTATCACGTTAAATTGAGGAATCTTTCTGATTCTTAAAACGTGGCCTTTTGTAGGACTGCTTTCGGTATAACTGCAAATTTTTGCTCCAGTTCGTGCCAAAATGGTGGCTGCATTCGCACAAAAATATAATCCAGTCCAAAGTCCTATAACAAGGCTTTGCAGGATAAAAGAAACCTGCACTTATGACAATTTCTAATGTTTGATTTGAACTCAGCACACAACATGAGTTATCCAAGACACGGACTTGTATATTGGGTGTATTTTTTCTAAATTTAAAATAAACGGAGGCACTTTTAACAATTACAGTGGAGTGTGAGCTGACGTGGGGTCGAAGTCGAACACACATTATCTGCATTTGAATGCTGCACGAATACTTGATAAGCTGCGATCGTAACAATGAATGTTCACGTGGTTTTTATGCGCCAACAATTCAAATTGTATTCGAAAAAAGATTTATGTATACTTATTCATGAACTTTTAAAAAACTTCAAACACCAACAATTCGAAAAGATGGACAGGGTCATTCGTATAAGTTTCATCAGTCAACAATGCGAATTGTGTTCGAACAAAAACTTACAACACCGCCTCTCGATTCCGAAACAGCAAGGTATATTGTATTGACAAGCGCTCAACTTTGCCGCAAATGTTTTCTGCTAAAGTTTAAATATATTTAACTTTAATAGTGTGCTTTCTTATTGGGTTTAAGATTTTTTCAAAAGATTGAAGTTGAGACAAATGTAGAAACGTACCTATTTTTTCGAGAAAAAGTCCCAGTTGGAAATTTGCAACTTGGAGATTAAGGCATGGACGCTTCGCACTCTACGCTGGCTCCGCCTTTGGTAAAGTACAACATATAAATCTCTGATATGAAATAACCTACCAGTTTGACCACAAGCCAATCGTGCAACGTCGTCGAAAAAGCGTCGATTCTCCTTAAATTTCCGCTGAGCAGAATCATTTGCCGCAGAACGTTTGAATTTCCTGTAGGTGACGTTCAATATACGTCACGACACAACGTACATGAGGTATTATGTATTTGCCATTGTAAAGTATTGTGCGCTAGCTTATTGGAATCGGCGCCTTATTGCGCTGGCGTCGTAAATCAGTTGACCAAATATGCGTCTAAGCAGGTTTACACTCAATGTGTGAGGTTTTGTTGGTTAGAGAAGACTGACATCATGAAAACCTTAAGCTTTAAACTTACAAAATGAAACCCAAAAGTGTGTTTATTTAATCGTACATATGGTTGTTGTGTGCTTTTTACAGTGTGATGTTACTGCATTTCAGATGCCAACAATTAATGGACCAAACTATTTTGCCCCAAATCGAGTCCTCAAGTAGAGTCCAAATTCGAACCCTCTCAAGTTTGTAGTGAGCCGTGTAAAAATGTTAGTTTCAAACAACGACCTTACATGAGGTTACATCTGAAAAATACCATGCCATTGTTTTTTCGTGATAATTATAATCGATAATAGCACCTCGAGACTTGAAAAGCGAAAAAGATACTGCAACAAATATATGTAACGAGGAAAAGTGATCGGCGTGATAACGCATTTTTCCGCCATTTTATACCGAATGACGGGGTTTAGTGAATGACAGGGTTTAAGTTGTTCTATAAGCGTTGATGATTTTCGAATCAATTTCATAAGATCCGCAAAAAATGGTTGCGAGTCGCGGCTGAGAGGCACTGCTTAAATCCAATCGAGATTCTTGACCGATGTGTATGGGGTAAAGTGCTAAAACCTCCAAATCAAACGTTTTAATTTTTTTAACTGCAAAGAGCCAATCACAATTATAGCACCTGAATTGACCCTTAGTTAGGTTAACGGACTCATGATTCAATGCATATTGTTGTAAAAGCGGTCAAAACTAATTTTGGTGTTTCTTTAAAACTTTGGAAAAAGGGCAATTAGCAACCCCACACGCAACTCATCGACGCATAAATATGTCATAAATAAAATCCCCAACACACATCCAAATACCACAGAATTAAAGTAAAAGATCGGGAAATAAGGAGAAAGTCTCACCAACAAAGGCTTCTCAATAACATGTCTTCTCTGAGCGACGTCGTAGGGGTCTGGGTTGCGTCATATTTGCGTCACGACTTTATTGCAAGCGCGCAAATACTTGGATTAACGATCCGCTACGTATCGTTTCGTGGACGTTCGTTTTGATTTATGACCAAACTTTCTTTGTTACAACGGTTAGCCTGACCCAAAGTCACTGTTAAAAGAGCTTTTATCCCATTTTTACACCTACCAACCAAACTGTATTTTGTAACAATTGCTCAACGTTGCGCAATGTTACGTATGTTTTGTCTGTGCATTTCTGTTACGCCCAAGATATTTGCCAAACACACGAAACCAGCGAATACTGAAATATTCAAAGATTAGAATTGATAAAGCGTTTAAAACAGGTCAAACAGTAAATACCAATAAACAATACAAATTCACAAATACGTAGTCGGTGCTGGGAAAGGGGGTATGTATTTCCTAATTACAGAAACCTATCTTCGCTTTTCGCTAAAAATTTTCCCATTTTACTTTGTTTGACTCAATGAGAAAACTAGCAGCTTTTTTCGTTATTTCGCTGATGTAGCACACCTTGTTGTTTTCTGATGATCCGTGGNCGAAGTCTATGAACTTCAGTTATACGAGAGTAAACAAAATTTAAATAGTTTGTGGTCGTATTTATGACTTTTTGGTCAGACATGGCATAAATCCACTGAATTTTTTTAACAGGTGCTGGAAACTCATTTTAAAATGGGAATCTGAGGCTAGGCTAGACCCAACGACGGTTTGACTAAAATACTCCATAAAAATGTGTCCTTCGAGAGACCTGTAATTAAGTTTTGTTAGCCCGACACTAGATCATCCGCCCGCTGGCCCCTGTCATTTGGTATGTGGGTGGAATGTATGGGCAAACTTAGGCGTTGCCTCTCATACAATTCGACCTTCAGACCCATCTGCTTGCGTCAACACACAAGATTAAGAGCCATTCTGTCAACACGTCAAAGTGTAACACGTTGCTGCTGAAATTATTTACGTACGCGGGGTCACGTAAATCACACGTTGAAATGAGAAAGATTGGTTTGGTTACGCTATTTTGGTTTTTGTTGATTAATCTATTTTAACGTGCGAAGTTTTAATTTAAACTGTATGTTTGGGCGTGGCAAACGGTGGAGTCAAATTAATGAAAATTTGTGTCTTTCGATGTTATATCAAAAAAATAAAGCAAAACGAATAAACTTGTAAGTGCTCAGAGATGTTTTAAAATTTCGTACATAATCATGTTTTAAAATTTCGTATACGCTGTGCGTACTAAAATTCTTTATTTGCATCCACTACATTTCAATAATCCTCGCCAAAGTCCGGTCAGGCACCTACCAACAGCAAAAGATGGGGATGCAATGACAAAGTTAAAGTGGAACAGCTATGCGGCGTGTAAGTTTTTGAAGTCGTAACATCGGTAAAAATAGATCACCAATATGTACCGTTGCCAGAACCTTAATATTGGTCAACACGGAAGCACAATTTCGGACTGAACATCCACAATACAAAAGTTGTTGGCTGGTAAAAAGTGATTGCTCTCTTGTCTACGCTACCTACCTCGCGCTACTTCATTGTGCAAACAAGAAAGTTTGCCCGATAAATACCTGACACGGGAGGTTAAATAACGTTCACTCGATATTACGCCCGCCCAGTCGCTAGGTTTTACTCAGGCCAGCAACTGTCCTGGATATAATGCGTTATATGGAGAGGATCGTCGAAGGTTGTTAAGTTTTTACTCTGGAGAAACTAAGAGCATTGGGTCAAATGCTCGTTTCTCTTTTCGCTAGTTGTTATTTGCCGCGTTGTTAGTTTGACTGATGTTGAAAAAGTACATTGATGTCTTTTACACCAGGGGGGCTCCTCAAGTTTTTAGTTGTGACCATATTTTTAGCCATTTCATGCAAACCTTTTAAAGTGTAAGTAAACGAAATTGACAAAAGTGTCATATTAGAGTCTCAAGTAGTTTATATGTGCATGGACAATAACGCAAATCATAGAATCAACAAGCCTAGTATATGCTTTAATTCCTGACTTTTCACGCTAAGCCGTGAAGCATAAATTAGGAAGTACTGTTTTATGTAATTTATGTAATAAGTAGAAATTGTCAAGGATGAGAATATATAAACTCAACTATGCAATCTATAACTAATAACTTTTTAAAGGTAAAGATAAGATGACATTTTGGTGGCTCTTAAACATGATTTAGTTATTTGCTGGTGTGTTTTCTTTATTGAAAATACAGTGCACTGTAAATTATGTGTAAAAAATGCAAAACCCAGAAAGCATATTTTACCGTAGTCAAACTATTTCTTTTCTTGTAATATTGTTAGATCACTGGCCCCGATTTCTCCCAACTGTATAGACTAAATAAATGAAACTTAGTTCCTTCAGTTTTCAAATAGCAATGAAACCTAAAGTTTAAACTTGAATTGTCGATCTCCTAGCTAACGCCTAGCTAAGTTTTAAGCAAACCTGGGGTCGTTAACCGACTTGTGTAAACAATTACTACGTCACTTTAGCGGTACAATAAAAATTTACGGCTGTTCAAATGTGCACTAATATTTCATTCTGTTTTAAAATCGAAACAACAGTCTGCAAACTCTTAAGCCTACATCAGTACATTCGCTTGAGATGCGGTGAACGTTTTATCAGTTTTGACGAAACTTAAAACTGTGCGGCACAAACGGGTTTGTGCTTCATCATTCTGACTCAAGTTGTGGAAAAAGTTGTGGAATTTTAAGCACCAACTCAATAAAAAATTGTACTCACTAGATGTCGCACGGAAGTAGGACCTAAAAATTATCGAGCAATAAATTTGAGCGTCATTCAGCATATTGCTATAATTACAAATTAAACGCCCTTATACGTAGTTATTTGGTAAATAAAGCGAATAAGAAAAGAACTAGAACAAAGTACTTTGGGCAAAAATCTTACCAAAAATGTTTTATTTTAGCGTTTAGTTTATTTAGTAAAAATCGTTTTAAAAACTAGTTTGCGTAACCTTTGAACTCCCGAGTAAGGTGAAATGTGCATTGTTTAACTACTTTTATAGTTACACGGTTTGCACTTAAATGTGGGTAAATTCTGTCCGCCGTTTGTGGCCCGTTTTAGACCATCTATAGAAATATCTGAATTTTATAATTGGGGTATAAATAACTTACAATGCAATTTTTGTGTGTCGAATTCTACATTCTTTTGTCCGCCAAAGACAAGAGGCTGTTAACATCTGAACATATTGACATTGTATCGGTTTGCAACGCGTTTTGTGAAGAGGAGGCTAATCAAACACTTACTCCAGTTTCGTTTGTTTAATTTTTTCCAATCTTCTTCTCTCGCAGGCAACTATTAGGCTGCATACAATATCAGCCAGAATGAAAAAGTTTTTGAGTAAACGCGGCTCGTCTAGGTCGCTGGCAAGTCAATTGCCGTCAGAAGACAACCTGTCAGTCAATGGAAAAAGTCCAGTCGTTTTGCGGCGACCACAGAACATTAATTTGGATGTATCACCACTGGGGAAGTCTGCCGTGCATTTTAAGCCAAATGGATCAGTTGCATCTTTACCATCAATGAGGTTTGAATATGAAATGTTTAAATATATTTGTTTTTAAATATAGTAAACGCAATAAATTTAAGCTGCAGTACTGACGTTTTGTTAACTTCCAGTTACAGCTTACCTATTTTTAATCCGGATATCACTTACAAGGATATTTTAGGCCAAAGGTATAATGTTTAAAAAAGCCTTACTTTAGTAATATATTAGAATTTTGATAATAATTACTTGAAAAACCGCACAGCAGTACTATGCCTCTGTATATAACCTACACAGCTTTAAACAATGGGGCTTTGTACACGCATCAGGTAACTTTTTTTTATTTACTACCAAACAAATTTTACGCTGTAGGTGAGTAAGGGCAAGCAGCAGCGAAAGAAAATCTATAAAATTGAAAAAAGCTTTCGTGTTATGGATCCATGTATCAAAGCTAAAATTGTTTCTGTGAGCTGCAGACAGTGCACACTGCCCCGACCTGTAAGGTCTCATCAGTGCAGCTGCTGACAGGACATTGGCCGTTTAGGCTAGTCTGTCACTGTCTTACAGGTCGAAACAGTGTGCACTGTCTGCAGCTCACAAAATCATATTGGCTTTTTGTTTTTATAAAATTGTTTCGTTTGGCAATTCGGAATGTTAAAAACGGTTTGTCTTTGCAGTAAAAGCAACCCCCCTTCACCGGTGACGTTTACACCCCCTCTTCAACGTCGCCTAAAGAAAACCAGAAGTCACGACCATTCACTGCGACCGGCTCTGACTTCATTCAGTTCCGGTGCCTCGCTACACTCCACAATCCTTACCCAATCTGACTCGATGACGTCACTATCACGCGACTCACTCAACAGCTCGATGACGTCACTCTCGCTTACCGAAAACAACAGCCCGCTTTCGTCATCATTGAACCTATCCACCACTACTGCTGAACCGAAAGATTCGAATCGTGACATTTTCACGTCGGAGGCTCCTACTACGTCATCAGGGAAACCCTCTTCTGAGAAAAAGAAGAAAGGACTTTTTCGCATTCCATTCATTGGCCGAAACAAGGGTTCCCACAATGCAAACCGCAGGAATTCGGCCGATCTTTTATCAAATGACTTAAAAATCGTACCGGAAAGACGGACGACAAGATCACAAAGTTTGACCCCTGAAAATCTCAACGACATTCTGAGCAGGATCAGGGAAGAAAACGAAGAACTGCAATTGGCGGTAAGTGATGCAACCACACCATAAATCACTAAACCTTTCCAGTTTTTTTCTCCATGACAAGGAATTTATTGTTGTAACTTTAAACTTCTTGACTGATTTGGAATATTGATGACCTTTAAAGCTGCGAAGTATCTGGTTGACATATTTATGGTGTTTGCTAAAAGTGACAAGCCAACTTAACTATTTCTCTGAAAGGAGGTTTTTTTAATTTTGTTTGTAGGGTAAACTGCGTCGAAGGAAATGTGGGGTTCTAATTGCTTTCATTAGAAAAGCAAAATCCAACGATAAGCGGCATTAACTTGCTGGAAAGATTACCTTTGTTTTTGTCACATTTTATCCACAAATTAATTCAATTTAAATTTTTGATGTGGCCATATTGCTCCATAAAAGTTCATTGTTCCTCAGTTACAAACAGAATGCTCTGCACATTTCGTGAAAAACTTCATTCAAGACAGCAAATATAAACAAAATGGCTGATTGATGGGCGGAACTCCTTGGCACCGCTAGTGATAAATATAGGCGGAATTTCTGGGCATTGCTAGTGACACTTTTGTAAGCCTAAATTATTCCAAACCATAAGCACACGGTTAAGTTAAATCAAAAGCGTATTTATGTTATTAATTATTACGATTTTGAAAGGCCATTCACGAAGATCAACTTATTTTAATAATTTTTGTAAACCTGCAAAACTTACTCGAACTCAAAGATAGATGTGGCTTGTTAAGGTTCGCAGCAGAGACGAGGAATTAAAACTTCTAAACGCTTCGATCGACATCGCCAATAGAACATGGGAAACAAAAGTGCAGGCTCTCCAGAAAGACGTTGTCCATGAGCGGAAGATGAACGAAAAGTTGACGAAGATGATTACACAGGATTTTACGCAACCGTCAAGGTAAAAAATAAACGAACCAGTAAACAAAATCAGATAGATTCACTTAAAATTCTCTACGGTACGGTAATCTTTTCATTGATCAGTTTTTTATAAAATTTTTGCCCAAAGTGGTTTTAATTTTGCGTATAAAACAGCCAAGTGCGGGTTCCTTTTACGGATAAAAACCCCAAATCACCAACTCGTGACGGACCCAAGTTGTCCAAAGCAGCTGGGCCAGCGACCTCGCCATCTACCAACAAAAAACGTGGCGTTTGGGAACCCACAAGCAAAAAAGTAAGCAGAAAACAATATTCTGATTGATGTCATGATGTGTGTATTTATCTGTGTTTTTTTTATATTTAGCACAATATTGCATAGTAAGTTTGATCAGTTTGTTTTAAAGCATTACCTATGTGTTTGATCAGTTTATGGTTGCCAAAAGCTACGAGAAAACGCCCGAGGTGCGGCAAAAGTTGGAAAACGCGTTGTGGGAAAGCAAGTGTCTCAGCCAGTTATCCCCTGACGTCATTACCAAGATCGTCGACGTCATGAAAGTGAAAAAAATTAACAAAGGTTTGAGTTAAACTAATTTGTAATGTAAACATTCATCAAAAAGCGGAAAATAGATACATGTTTAGGGGTCGTTTTACATTTTTTAAAGTCAAATGTTTTTAAAATTGTTTTCAAACATATTTCTATTTCTCGACAGGCGAGCGGTTGATGGTGGAATCAACGCACGGGGCTCATTTCTATGTGCTAGCTGAAGGCGATTGTCGCATCTTCAAAAAGGAAAATGAATTAGAACAGGGTAGCAACTTAATCGTCGGCGAACGTGTAGCCCACTGGAGTGTCTTTGGGGAAGCTGACATCTTCTACCATACCAAACGAGTTTCAAGTTGCAAAAGCGTACAGCCTGGCGTGGTAAGAATTTTTTGCGTTGCTATTGGTCAAACTTGCCTGTTTTATTTGGTAATTGCCTAGATAAAGGTTGCAATAGCCCAGATAAAGGTTACCAAAAATTGCAGCTAAGTGTAAATAAAAGATGAGGCGTNAACGCACGGGGCTCATTTCTATGTGCTAGCTGAAGGCGATTGTCGCATCTTCAAAAAGGAAAATGAATTAGAACAGGGTAGCAACTTAATCGTCGGCGAACGTGTTGCCCACTGGAGTGTCTTTGGGGAAGCTGACATCTTCTACCACACCAAACGAGTTTCAAGTTGCAAAAGCGTACAGCCTGGCGTGGTAAGAATGTTTCATGTTGCTGTTGGTTAAACTTGCCTGTTTTATTTGGTAGTTGCCCAGATAAAGGTTACAATAGCCCAGATAAAGGTTACCAAAATTGCAGCTTAGTGTAAATAAAAGATGAGGCGTTTGGATTCTTTTAGTTGTAACGTGAATTGATCTGCAACATAAACTGTGAAAATCGACCTCTTAATAAAATTCAATTTATAACGAAAACGCTGGAAAAAGTTAAGTATCTATTGCAAAGTTTGCAATCGCGCATGTTTGTTTGTCCATTACCTTCCATTTACTTTGGTCAAGTGGGGACGCGGCTAATTACAAGTCAAACATTAGCTCTTAAACATTACATTTGTACTTTACCCTCAACATGCCTTTAGGTTTGGTTCATAAGCCGGGAAGAATACAGCGGCGTTGTTAGGCAACAAGACATTGGTAAAAGAAAGAAGGAAATTTACCATTTTCTGCGAAAAATCAAATGTTTTCAAAACGTCGAGCCGAAGAGTTTCCATGAATTGGTCAAACACAGCAAGGTGAAAGTTTAATTAATATCAGCGTTGCTGGGCACCGGGCGATTTTTATGTGTTACCCATGACTCAGCTATTTTCGTTGTTATGACTTTTATGTGCCTATTACATTGAACATTTTCAGCTCATTTTACACTAGTATATTCCACTGTCTTAATATTGGAAATGCACATTTTACAACTTTGTGTCTTTTTGTCGAATCCATTTTGGTTGTCAAGTTTCTCATAAAACCGTCTTGGCCAAGTTTTAAAATGTCTTCTCTGGTTTAGATTGAACACTTTTCGCCAGGCGGTTACATCGTGAGACAGGGCGACTTGATCAACAACGTTTACGCCATCAAAGAGGGCGAAGTACGAGTTACAAAGTAAGCGAACTTGGAGGTCACAACTACTCAATCATTTGAAGCAAACATCATTTTGACACTTTGGAAAGATACCATAATCAAACATCACTAACATTATATTCAAATTTTATTTGCAGGCATGTTGATGGGACCGAATCGCTTCAGGAAACGTTGAGATTTGGTTGCTTGATTGGTGAAGTCAAGGATACGTCACATCACAAAAAAAACTTCGTCGCGTCGGACAGTCAGGTATAAATAGTTTATTGTGCTGTTGGTATTATAAACCCAACCAACATTGTGCCAATAGGTCGTCCAATGCATCGTCATTCCCATCGACAAGTTTGACGCAGTTCGACATTTCATGACGTCATCAAGCGATAACGTGACGAATGAGAACGTGGAAATGGGCATGAAACAGCATCTCACAACACCAGATGGAGGCAGTGAGAAAAGTGGATCGAGTGGATACGGAAGCGATAAAATGACAAGGCCAAGGGATAGTTGGAAAAAATACGGGGAAAGGCATGAGGTGGAATACCGACGAATTAGAGAGTAAGTTGGTCCACTTAGCAAGAAGTTAGACCGTGTTAATCATGTAATTTTTGTTTTAGAAAACTACGAGGTAAAAACAGAGACAGCTTCAACTACATTTCAACCGTTGGAAATGGGGCATTTGGAACAGTAGACCTCGTGGCAACCAACACAGGAGATTATCACGTTTTCGCCATAAAAGTGTGCAAAATAGGTTTATCTGTCTAACATTTTTGTAATACTTTGAGACTTAAAATCAGAAAATACTATACGTCACACTAAACGTAGCGATACTGCATCATCATTAGCAGCAAAAATAAGATGTTGAAAAAATGATCTTTATTGTTTTCCGTTTTGCGCAGAAACTTTCTCGCAAAGAGATGTTAGAGTCAGAGCAACAACAGCAAGTAAAAAGTGAACGGACCCTGCAACTTCACATGTCACACCACTGCCCGTTCATTGCGTCGCTGTACCGAACCTTTGAAGACACAAAGTAAGTTAAAATGATTTCCAAAATGTAAATTATGTACTCCGAAAGCAATATAAAGAGCTTACATCTATAACTTGCATATAATGGCGCAACAGCGAATCTGAAAAAAAAACAATAAACTCGAATTAACAAACATAATGTACATGAAATAATTTGACCAACTGACTTTGGAACGGTGTTTTTTGGATTATGTTTAAATTTAAGCTGAACACGTGCGTTTTACGTGTCACGTGACACGAAAGAAATTCATTCAACGACCCCTAACAGCGCAGCATTAGTGTCACATGAGGTTCAAAACTGTTGCAACTTAACAAGCGGTACGTGTGGATGTCACAACTACTCCAGAAGCTGTATTGACTTTGTAATTACTTTGTCCTGACAAATATGCCGTGATGTTGGCCGACTAGTCAAGGTGACATACAAATAACCTTTAATTACATTCATCGAATCCCAGCAACAAAGTAAAGTTCGAATAAAACTTATTACGGTGACATTGCGCAAAAGCAGCAATTTTATGCGATTGAAGACGACTATTTTCCTAGCCCGTTAACAGCATGAGCCATTTTACGGCTGATGATTTTGTATTTGGGTATGTTNTAAAATGATTTCCAAAATGTAAATTATGTATTCCGAAAGCAATATAAAGAGCTTAAATCTATAACTTGCATATAATGGCGCAATAGCGAATCTGAAAAAAAACAATAAACTCGAATTAACAAACATAATGTACATAAAATAATTTGACCAACTGACATTGGAACGGTGTTTTTTGGA
Organism: Phallusia fumigata; assembly: GCA_008931825.1. Classification (NCBI taxonomy): domain Eukaryota; kingdom Metazoa; phylum Chordata; class Ascidiacea; order Phlebobranchia; family Ascidiidae; genus Phallusia; species Phallusia fumigata. The sequence goes on from QXVZ01027853.1 coordinate 21,699, forward strand.
TTATGTTTAAATTTAAGCTGAACACGTGCGTTTTACGTGTCACGTGACACGGAAGAAATTCATTCAACGACCCCTAACAGCGCAGCATTAAGGTCACATGAGGTTCAAAACTGTTGCAACTTAACAAGCGGTACGTGTGGATGTCACAACTAGTCCAGAAGCTGTATTGACTTTGTAATTACTTTGTCCTGACAAATATGCCGTGATGTTGGCCGACTAGTCAAGGTGACATACAAATAACCTTTAATCACATTCATCGAATCCCAGCAACAAAGTAAAGTTCGAATAAAACTTATTACGGTGACATTGCGCAAAAGCAGCAATTTTATGCAATCGAAGACGACTATTTTCCTAGCCCATTTTTGTAACAGTATGAGCCATTTTACGGTTGATGACTTTGTATTTAGGTATGTTAAGTAACCAATTTAACTGCGTTCGACCCCGTGACGCAACACAATACCTAATAACTATGTAACGATTAAAAGTTTCCGGAGACGAAACTTATTATAGCGAATACGTGCAAAACAAGAAATGACAGACACAGTTGTGAAATCTGTATCCGATCTTCAAATATTTGCACAATGTGACTCAAGTGGATTTTCCCATTTCCAATAATGCGGGTACGAGGAATCGGCCGGATTAACAATTTCGCAATGTCATCTAATATCACTTTTGTTGTTTATACGTGTGTGGCAATTTCATGAAACAGTTGGATTGCCCAAACTAAATGTTATGTGGAAAGTACCTCGGTACAATTAAACTTGACGAGATTTATTCTAGGAATATAAATGACCAAATAATCACATTTTACAGCCATTTTGAACGCNTTAAAATGATTTCCAAAATGTAAATTATGTACTCCGAAAGCAATATAAAGAGCTTACATCTATAACTTGCATATAATGGCGCAACAGCGAATCTGAAAAAAAAACAATAAACTCGAATTAACAAACATAATGTACATGAAATAATTTGACCAACTGACTTTGGAACGGTGTTTTTTGGATTATGTTTAAATTTAAGCTGAACACGTGCGTTTTACGTGTCACGTGACACGAAAGAAATTCATTCAACGACCCCTAACAGCGCAGCATTAGTGTCACATGAGGTTCAAAACTGTTGCAACTTAACAAGCGGTACGTGTGGATGTCACAACTACTCCAGAAGCTGTATTGACTTTGTAATTACTTTGTCCTGACAAATATGCCGTGATGTTGGCCGACTAGTCAAGGTGACATACAAATAACCTTTAATTACATTCATCGAATCCCAGCAACAAAGTAAAGTTCGAATAAAACTTATTACGGTGACATTGCGCAAAAGCAGCAATTTTATGCGATTGAAGACGACTATTTTCCTAGCCCGTTAACAGCATGAGCCATTTTACGGCTGATGATTTTGTATTTGGGTATGTTACGTAACCAATTTTAACTGCGTTTGACCCCGTGACGCAACACAAGACCTAATAACTATGTAACGATTAAAAGTTTCCGGAGACGAAACTTATTGTAGCGAATACGTGCAAAACAAGGAATGACAGACCCAGTTGTGAAATCTGTCTCCGATCTTCAAATATTTGCACAATGTGACTCAACTGGATTTTCCCATTACCAATAATGCGGGTACGACGAATCGGCCGGATTAACAATTTCGCAATGTCATCTAATATCACTTTTATTGTTTATACGTGAGTGGCAATTTCATGAAACAGTTGGATTGCCCAAACTAAATGTTATGTGGAAAGTACCTCGGTACAATTAAACTAGACGAGATTTATTCTAGGAATATAAATGACCAAATATTCACATTTTACAGCCATTTTGAACGCCTAAACAATGCATCCTATTGGTATGAACTGCTTAACAATAGACGCGATAAAAGATCTTTGTTACATCACGTTTACGTCAAACATTATGTTTGTCTTATTCTCTTCGCGTTTCTCTCATAACTTTTAGAAAACTATTGTGTTTAACTTTTTGATAGAACCTTATTGCATTTAGTAGCCCCACAGCACCTGTGTAACAAAAATTAATGAAATATCTAGTTTTAGTGCCATATCTACCCAGAACGTTTACTCTTTCCAGTTGGTGATGACAGAGTCGTTGCTTTTTACCAAACAAGATAAAAATATACTTAAATTGTCAGTCTACCAATTCACAGGATGTTTGAAAACCTATTAGGTAAACATGTGAAGTATTTGGTTGACAACCCTTTCTAATGTGTTACTGTAGATTTGTGTATTTGGTGATGGAGTTTTGCGGTGGTGGAGAACTTTTCTCGTTGCTGAAAGTATTGAAATGTTTTGACACCACCTCAGCCCGATTTTACACAGCTTGTATGATAGAAGCACTCGCTTATCTTCATTCCAATCAAGTGGTTTTCAGAGATCTTAAGGTAACAGCAAATCTGCTGATTTTACAACCCAAATGCTATCACAAATATTTTAATCGTACCACAAATTAACGTCAAATTCTGCTCAAAGAAGATACCCTATACGCATCCCCGATTCCTTCCGTCTAGTAGATAAATTTGTCCATGTAAGTTGATTAGTTAATTGATAGAACAGCCAGTTTAATTTGCTTGACTGAAGCCGAAATTTTTTCACTAAAAGTTGTTTTCGTATGTACTTTTAAAAATATGTAGGCCTACATGCAAAAATATGTGTTGAATTAAATTTTACCCCTACCTCTAATCGAGCGGATAGAAAGTTTCCTTTTCAATCCACAGCCCGAAAACGTGGTAATCGACAGAAATGGATACTGCAAGTTAACTGACTTTGGTTTTGCCAAACATCTCGGTGGTGCAAGATCGATTCCACGTACTTACACTTTCTGTGGCACTCCTGAATACATGGCACCCGAAACGATTCTGTATAAAGGTGAAATCTTTTCTTTACCAACCATTTTTTGTTGTTTTGAGGAAAAATGTGCCTAACTGTTCAATACTTGGTGATCTAGATTCAAGAGTATTAAAATTTTGAATGTGCACAAGCAAACTTGTTTTTCTTAATTTACCTTTATGGGCAACAAATAATTAGGAATCATAAAACTTTACTAATGACTTAAACGTAATTTTTTTAGCTCAAACTGTGACGGTAGATCTGTGGGCACTTGGCATTTTTGTATTCGAGCTTTTGACAGGCAAGGCCCCGTTCCGCAACAAGAACCGCAAGGATTTGAGCGATCTAATACTCAGAGGAATTCAAACAAACTTGGAGGTAAAGATCATTCATGATTTGCAATAACAATTACAGCTTTAAAAATAAACATCTTGAACAGTCTCAAATGCTGACAGAATCAGTCGGTTATAATACAAAAGGAATTATGTATATCGCCTAGATTGGCACCACCAGTTCCTGAGAATGCAAAATCAGACAAAATAAAGACAAAATAAAAGAATGGAGACCGAACGATAAAATGAAATACGAGATTTTTTATTGATGTATTTTTTAGTCAAGATAACATGGTGTCTTTACAGGAAGCCAAGACCAAAGTGTCACTAAGTGAAGCAGCTTTCAACATTATCGATGAATTGTGCCAAATCAGACCTGAAGAAAGACTCGGATCCGGTAGAAATGGATTTGATGACGTAAGATCTCATCCTTGGTTTCAAGGATTTGACTGGATGGCACTTCAAATGAGGTAAACTGCATGATGAGCAAGCTTTGTGCGGTCAACCGTAACCCTTTTTACGTACAGTTTGAAATCCATACCCCTTGTTTATGTTTAGATTCAAAAAAATATTAAAACTGTAAAAACCCTTGGATCATTTACTTTTTATTAGGACGATGTCCGCGCCTTGGACTCCGAAACTGAAAACAGCTCATGATACACATTACTTCGATACTGACAGCAAGGAAACCGGCAAAGAATTTGAAAACTTTGACGGGACCTCTTTTTGAACAGTTCACACCTTGAAACGAATCATTGTTTCCTTTGTTTAAGCATCCTGCTGCGAAGCTGCTTTTCGGGCGCGAATCCCGGGGACAGACGGGGGGTATGCCCCCAAAAATTTTGTTCGGGGGGACTTGTATTCATTTGTCCCCCAATACATTTGTTTAAATTGTTTAAAAAAAGGTTAAAGATTTATTTTATTAAGGTTGCAACCCCAAAACTTGTTTAACTGTTTACAGTGAGTTCAAAGCCAGTTTACTGTCACATTAAAACAATTTTAGCACTTTTAAAATACTTTTGCAACAGTTAGGCAAATGCAAACAGTTTTAATGGCGTTTTAAGACCATCTCAACCGAAATGTGACACATTTTTTGGACATAAAATATGTGTTGTTACGTCATACCTTTCAATATGACGTCACCTGCACAAAAATTACTCACAAGAACAAAATTACCCCAATAATTTCAATGGATTTGCGCCACTGGCTTTATTGTCATCAAAATTTAGATTTCGTAGGCTAATTTCAGTGACCAAAACATGCAAAGAATAGATCAAAAAAATCTTGCGATGCGCTAAATTTTGGTATAATCAGGTTATTCTGGCCACGAACCCCTGCACAGGCAAATGTCAAACACATCATCATTTCATTTGTGTTGAATGTAACCAAATAATGTGCAACTACCGATACGTCGTAAAGTCTGAGTTTGTGCATGTGTTTTTAAACATGACTGAGTAAAGTGCAGCAATATATTTATTTAATTTGCACTTCAACGTTACTTTATTGTGCTATAGTTCCGCTCACTGTGATGTGTGTTGCACGGAAGTTGTTTGCTGCAACAAATACTTAGGCAGCGTACTGTTTGTTTTTTGAAGCCAAGCGAACAAAAGATGTGGCCCGACATAAGTAATACGCCTTGTGACTTTATATCATTATCTGTACCTATCTGTAATTGGCACGACTTTTCCGTATAGCTACAACACTCTGGTTTATGTTTTCTCGCAATGAAATTTCACACAGTTACTGACGCTGGCAGACAATTAAATAGTGTTTGGTGCAAAAATCTTTTCGTTGCCAGGTGTTTGCAGAAATGATTACAGCTTAAGCTAATCTTCTGGGTCCAAAATCAGTTCAGAGTTTTAAATTTTATGAATCTACCTAATATTGGGGTTTGACGGGTTAAAACAAACATGCAATTCACAACAAACCAATTTTTTGACTAAATGGGGCTTTATACCTCGGATGTAACCCAAATGTACGAAATGTAAGTCCAAGGTTACAAAATTTGGTGAAAAAAAATCTGAATTCACAAAAACTAATATCATGCTAAATCAAATTCTGATGAACTGCATGTATAAACTCGGCAATCCCCTTACTGATATTTTTATCACTGACTGTCCATTACACACAACAACAAATGCAGCTTAAAAGAAACATGGAAAAAAAATAAATATGATTGAACCAAACGCATAGTTACATCAGCAATGCAGCAACTTCCAAAACGATTTTCAGTAAAGAACTTACATAACGATTTTGCAAACAAATTGTTTGTTTGTTTTTTCAAAATAAAAGGAACAAAGCACCTTTGAACAAAAGCAAAAGCAGCACTTTAACATAAAAAATCCAAATCACTAAAACACAGCTAACTAATCAAGAATTTACTTCAAAATACAACAACCATAATTGTATTGAGCTTTTGTCATACTTCATTGTATGGTTTAAGTTTAAGCCTTGGAATGATATTCATTGATGTAAGTTCTTGGAATAGTAATTTACATGCATATGGAATTTTGAGTGTTGCAACTTCTTTAGAAGACTTGCAAAGCTGGCACCACTTGTCATAGCCAAGTAAACCACATTTGCCACAAACATCAACCTGGGTGAAACAGAGAATATAAATATCATTAGTCCGACATGAAATTGGCCAAGCTAGTTTTTGACAGTTTTGATTAGTGTCCCAACCTGTGTGATTTTCTGTCCAGCATTAAAAGTAAATGCTGGGTGATAAAGCACAAGTGCCAAACATCACAAATTACAAAATATATACACGGTTTAACATTATAATCACATTGTAATATTCAGGTATCTGTGCTACCGGTATTTTTAAAATAGTGCAAATGTTCAACATGAAATGGAAAATTTTTCAACTACAAGATATCAGAAACTGAAACAGAAAAATAGATATTTCACCAACCTCAAACTGGTCACTGGATATCATAAGTCTTTCCAACAACAGCATACTTGCACCGTAACCAATCAAACAATCTCGTTCCATTTCACCCAATCGCAAACCCCCGTCCTTCGAACGACCCTCAGTTGGTTGTCTTGGTAAACACATTTGACAGATCAACAAATACATTTGACGATACCAAACACTAACACATGATTCAAATCTTTCAAGGATCACAATTTGTCCAGTCGACACATCAGTTTTTTCTAGATCAGAGGTTCTTAACTGGGAGGAATTCCCCACTAGGGGTAAATGAGGTATTTGCAGGGGGGATTTAGTTTAAAATGTTACTGCACTTTTGATAATCACTGTAATATGTATGCTGAATATACTGACATAAACATGCTAATTGCAACCTGAATTTTATTCAGGATGTTTTAGCTTTAAATATCGTTCAAGTGGTCTATGGAATAAAACAGGTTGAAAAACACTGCTCTAAACCAGTGATTCTCAAAGTGTGGTACGTCGTCTATTTATAGTGGTCTGTGAAAAGATGACTTAGACTAGGCACTGGTTTATAAAATCGCCTGTTTTGAGAGCATGTTAGAATGGAATTCTGTTTGGTGGTCCTCAGAAAATAATTCGAAGATAAAGTGGTCCTTGGGCTAAAACAGTTCGAGAAACACTGCTCTAAACCAACAACCATGCATGTAAAAGGTGGTCACACAAACCACTTGCCCATTGTGAAAAAAACATGTACAACTTGTTAGTTAGTTAACTGCAACTTGTACATCCAAGGCAATTAAGTTGCTTGGCTTTAGTTTGATTAACTGCACAAAGTCAGTTTAAAGCCTGTCTTACACCACAAACGTTTAAACAAGTGAATATTTCACAAAAAACACACTATTCAATTTTCCAGCGTTTCTTTACCTGGTCAATACAGCTCTTGGACCCCGAGCCCTTGCATGCATTTTGTCCACAACCATGTGCTTGAGCTTTTGATAATACACTGGACCGTGATATATGTAGGCCTCCAGTGATTCACTGTAAACAATATGTTTATGTAATGCGAATTACTCTTAGGACTAAATTTAGTGATTTTAAAAATCCATGTCCTCCCTTGTAATGAAATATTGGGACTAGAGTTTTGTTTAAACTACCACTTTGACACCTTGTATTTGTTTGTTTTGTGTTTATTCTTGGCTGACCAAACAATGACCAGCAGTATTACTTTTTGCTAGGTAAGCAATAAGTTGCCACCTCACTGCAGTTCTGTTAAATAATGTTTGGGCTTTTTACTTGCCTTTTTAGTTAGGCACACAAATGTGCCAACTGCCAATACAATAAATTCCTTTCGGTTAGAATGTTATTTGACTTGTTTGTAATGTAGGCTTTACTGAACCCTCTGTTATTTCCCCACAGCCACTACGAGAAAACATTTACATGACGCTCTGAAAACTTCCTGACATTAAAATATTAAATCTGGATTTACAACTTGAGTTCCTGGCGGGCTTATAAATATTATAACTTAGTTACTTGGAAAATTATGCTTAAAAAAGCAAGCGCTTACCCAGTGATTCCTGATGTGAGGCAATCTTTGCCTAAATAGTTGAACCCATGATCACTAAGAACCTTAGATAGAACTTCAACCTTATCTCCACCAAAAGCTGTTCCATAATGGAATTTTGCTTCAACAGCCCCTGTATACAAGTATTAGGTTTAATGTAAGACTGAAAGCATAGCGCATTTTAATAATGTTACCAGTCATTTGAAGCCTTAGACCAACTGTAAAAGTCTGATTAACATGTTTTGGTCAGTTTTATTTTATCTTTTATCCACCTAAAATAATTAGTGCCACAATAAACAGAAAATAACTGTAAAAGACAATTTGAGCAACCTGCTTTGCTTCCAAGCAACTCGAGCAGTTTTCCAACAGTCATACGAGAAGGGTAACCATGCGGGTTCATGATAACATCAGGGCATATACCCTGATCATTGAATGGCATGTCTTCCTGCTGTGCAATCAATCCCGTTACACCTGACAAAAATATTTACAAGAAATGGTACACTTTTGCAAGTACTTCATATCCAGAGAAAAAAGGTCACTTCAAGACTGACATTCCTTTTTGTGTGTTACAACAACGTTTTGTACAGATCCATAATTTGAGATGTGCTGGTTTTTGCACTACAGCTTTGCACATTAAACTCAACACTTCGGTATGCATGAAGCACAGTAACGTCAAATGTATATTGTCAAAATTATTTTCAAAAATTACAATTTTGGAAACATTGCAAGACGGAGCTGCTTTTGCAAGCATTGATGATTACTGTATGACTTTATAGCTTAAACTTTTTGACCCTTCATTTAATAAATGTGAGATTTACAGCTTTTTTGTAAAGAACCAGTGGCTAAATCATCAGGTACCGACTCCAATAGATTTTTCTTTGTTCAGATTTACATATATTTCCACAAACCTTTCTGTCCATGACGGCTGCTGAACTTGTCTCCAAGCTCCGGTCGACGGGTTTGACGCAAAAGCATTTTGACAAGAAAAGATTCTTCATTGTTTGAAGAGACCATTACCTAACAATTATACTGATATCTAAGACAACAATACATGCTGTCACTAGTTCCTGGACCTGGGAAATCCTAATCCTAAAAGATTTTGGCATTTTTTAAATCCCAAATCCAGTATGATTCACATGAATTTCCAGGATTTTACCGAAACTCTAACCCTGCATTTATGGTGCAATTTTGCTTGATTTTACAACAAATTTTAAAACAGTTTTATTAGGAGGCCAGTCATCAGGGATGAACCAGCGTTCTCAGCCCTTACTTTTTTGGTGCAAATTGTCCATAGACACTTTTGCCATACTTACATCACTTTTGCCATACTTACATCAAAAAATGGTCTGTTTTGCTTCACCAAACAATATTAAAGGCGGTAGTGGGTACAAGGACTTGGATATTATCCCAGACCATTTTTATTGACTTGTATACCTTTTCAATCATGGAAGGAATAGGCCCGCGATATGAGCTTGGTGTTTCTTTATATTGTGGAGGTTGTTCCTTGTTGATAACACTGGTTTGGAGTGGACACGATTTGTTCACCAACACCTGCCAAAATCAATAGAAAAAGTTTGAGCTCAAGAGTAACATGTGTACAACCAATTGTGACAGTACAGTTAAACAACATAGTTTCAACTTTTTTACTTCTTTTTGTCTTGCTATCATCTATTTCCACAAAACAAAAATGGAAAATTTCGTAAACTTTTTTTTGGTGAACAGGAAACAGAAAAATATTCCTGCCTGTTTGTTTTGCACTCTCATTCCCGGCATAACAATCCCGTCAGCATCTAGAGCTTCGTGTCTCCATATCGGCTTCTTTGTGTCTGCGTCCAGAGCTGGACCCATCACACGATCAAAGGATTGATTCGCATAGCGCTTTAAAACACATCGCTGATTGCGATAGACAAGACATCGGCCATAACCTGTTTTCAGACAAAAAATGTGCTGAGANGTGTTTCTTTATATTGTGGAGGTTGTTCCTTGTTAATAACACTGGTTTGGAGTGGACATGATTTGTTCACCAACACCTGCCAAAATCAATAGAAAAAAGTTTGAGCTAAAGAGTAACATGTGTACAACCAATTGTGACAGTACAGTTAAACAACATAGTTTCAACTTTTTTACTTCTTTTTGTATTGCAATTATCTATTTCCGCAAAACAAAAATGGAAAATTTCGTACACTTTTTTTGGTGGACAGGAAACAGAAAAAACATTCTTGCCTGTTTGTTTTGCACTCTCATTCCCGGCATAACAATTCCGTCAGCATCTAGAGCTTCATGTCTCCATATCGGCTTCTTTGTGTCTGCGTCCAGAGCTGGACCCATCACACGATCAAAGGATTGATTCGCATAGCGCTTTAAAACACATCGCTGATTGCGATAGACAAGACATCGGCCATAACCTGTTTTCAGACAAAAAATGTGCTGAGATGATTTTTGCTTATTTTGTCCCAAAATTTTGCATGTCAGGGTCAGATATAAAGAAATGTGTGCTTTACAGTGTCAGTTAGTAAAGATTCCTGTTGGTAAATTTTATTTTTGTCTCACCAAAACAATGCACTTTTGGATGTAAAAATAAATACAACTATAAACTGACAACAATGTAATTGTACTGCTTGTATGTTTAAAATTTAATATCACCCCTCCTCTCCTGAACAAAAATCAGTGTGAATGCATAACTCTCGCCATACAAGTCACATGATTAGTACTATTGTTGTGAAGCCCATGGTTATGTAATGCCGTGAGGAGTAAACAAAATTACAAATATTGTCCCACCTCTATCCACAGAAGCTTTGTTCAGCACAAGAGCATCTTCGATATCATATCCACTATAACTCATTACAGCAACAATTGCATTCTGTCCAGCAGGGAGTTTTTCAAAGTTGATCAATTCAATTGTACGAGATTTTACCAATGGTGCCTAAAATTGAAATAGTTTTATAGTCAATAACTCAGCATAACATTATCCAGATCCTTGTGTCCCCTTCATGGACCCATAATAATGGATTATCCCTTCCTAACCACAACTCAGTTTGGTATGTGGTGTGCAATGTGTACAACCATCTCCAGCAGCGGTTTAAAATTTTTCAAAATTTTGCTGTAACATTTTTTGGGTTGTTTTATTTTGATGAGTGGGTATAAATTCAACAACAACGTTTTGCCAAGATTNAACTCAGCATAACATTATCCAGATCCTTGTATCCCCTTCATGGACCCATAATAATAGATTATCCCTTCCTAACAACAACTCAGTTTGGTATGTGGTGTGCAATGTGTACAACCATCTCCAGCAGCAGTTTAAAGTTTTTAAAAATTTTGCTGTAACATTTTTTGGGTTGTTTCATTTCGATAAGTGGGTATAAATTTAACAACAACGTTTTGCCAAGATTACATGTTAGAACATTTTAAATAGAAGCAAAATTATTGTAGCGCTCCATCTTGTTCAGCAAATGCATTTTGGTTACAACTACCAAATCACAGTGTGATTTTCGCAAACTGAATGACTGCTGTTAAATTAAAAGCTGGGCTGCCTGTGTCAAAAAACATGTCAATTACTTCCAATACATTTGAAGGTGTTGTGCTTAGCATACATACAAAAATAAAGTAATGATCTATACCATCCATACAGCAGGAAAGTAACAAAACCCAAAATAAAAAAAGATTAAAAATTTGCTGTGGTACACTGTCCTCTACATTAATATGGCAAACATATGTCATAAGTTACCTCAGCACAATTACATCTAAGTTTTGTTGGTGCCTTAATAGTTGCCTCTACTGTACTGCTTGAATCATCAACTTTACATTACTTTGTTGATCAGACAAAAATTTTAAACAACAGATGAGAAGCAACATCTAAGTTTTAATTTCAGTACATCAGGATTAGCATGTCGTGAAGTAAGGGGCATGTAAACATCAAATTGGATAGCGAAGTTAAAAAGGTGAATCCAACCAACAGTCACAAAATACTTTTTAATATTTTGCATTGTACAAATTAATAAAATGAGAAACTTCTAGGTGACTTCCTTTAATTACTGTTTTTAAAATTTTTGCTTGTTGGCGGACTATATCACATGTAGAAAATTTGAAAAACTTTTTTTGACCAAATGTAAGGAACAAACTGTCAGTGGAGAGCAAAATAGAAATAAATAAAAAACTGTCGTTTTTTAGTTGTTCCCACACACGATTTCTTGTTATTGTTTAGAATTATAATACACCTAAATTTTAGGTACCATACCTGTGGATAAACGAGCAAATACATAAGAGTGTCAATACGTTGTTGTTGATTGTAACCAATAGTGCCTGCAAAAAAGACAATTAGGGAAAATTTGAGGGCTACCACTTTTAGTTAAAATATTTTCTTACAGATACATATCTTGGTAAACAGAGTACTTGCATGTTATCACTCTATGCACAACCAAGCATACTCGAAATTATGATTTTACATGTGTATAACACAGTGATTCTCAAACTGTGTGCCGCGGCACACTAGTGTGCTGTGAGAGCTTTCCAAGTGTGCCGTGAAATTTTCTAATTTTTTCAAGATGTTTTTGGACTGGAACGGCACAGAAAAAACTATTCGCATATTGATTCAATCAGGCTTTATTACCTCATAGTGTGAGCATGACTCATCAATAATCGACAGCAATAATGAGATTGATTGCGAACAATCGCCTTCTTTTGTTAATTGTAATAGAATAATGAGGAGTTGTACTTTGGTGGTGCGAATGCCCCACTACGATATTGCAGTAAATATCAGATCTCTATGTTAAAAACGGCAGAGACATTGGAGCTTGATAACAAAAAAAGAGTGTGTAAGACATCACTAGAACCTCGTTTTGATTTGCTGCCAAAAGTCGCCTTTCTTTGAACAAGTTTTCATGTTATTTGTTTGCAAAATGNGGAAAAAAAAAAAAAAAAAAAAAAAAAAACAAACAAACGGAGTGAAAACAATATGTGTCCCCTTTCAGGAAGGGGACCCATAATAATGAGGAGTTGTACTTTGGTGGTGCAAATGCCCCACTACAATAATGCAGTAAATATCAGATATCTATGTTAAAAACGGCAGAGACATTGGAGCTTGATAACAAAATGCAACCGTGTAAGACATCACTAGAACCTTTGATTTTGCTGCCAAAAGCAGCCTTTCTTTGAACAAGTTTTCGTGTTATTTGTTTGCAAAGTGTGCCGCCAAAAAAAAATATAGTTCCTAGTATGCCACAAGCTGAAAAAGTTTGAGAACCACTGGTATAACACAATATTAGATCTCAAATTTGTTTGCTAAAAAAAGGTAAAAATGTTCCAGCTTTTGGGGTTTGACTAAAAGCCTGACTGCCTGACTGGACTGACTGGCCTGACTGGCCTGACTGGCCTGACTTCGATAGCAGTGTTTCCCAAAATATTTTTGTTTCGATCAGGCCTGACTTTTGTGATTGTTGGTGGGAAAAGGTCTGACTTTCATGATTGTCGTTTGGAAAGGGGTAGACTTTCGTGATTGTTGATCGGAAAAGGTGTAACTTTGGTGATTGTCGATGGCATACGGCCTGACTGTGTAAAGTATCAATGGAAACGGCCTGACTTTGGTGATTATCGATGGCATGCGGCCTGACTGTGTAAAGTATCAACGGAAACGGCTTGACTGCGTGTTGTGTGTCAATGGAAAATGCCTGACTTTCATGATTGTCGATCGCATTCGGCCTGACTTTCGTGATTATCGGTTGGAAAAGGTCTGACTTTGTTGATTGTCGATCGCATAAGGCCTGACTTTCGTGATTGTCGATCGCATAAGGCCTGACTTTCGTGATTGTATCGAACGCATAAGGCCTGACAATAACGGAAATTCCACAATCAAAGCTATGTTGGGTTGTTGGGTTGCAGAGTCGCACCAAAGGCCAGCTGCAGCAAAAAACGATTTGATCATTCTTTAAACTGTTTGACCCATGTTTTTAAATTTAGTCGATGATGCTCAAACAGGTAGATGTTTTGCGTTTGAACAATTGCCACTGCAAGCAACCAATGGCAGTTTTTGTGGCAAACAGGAAAAAAGAAAACGATCTTATTAAGTGGGGCATGCCGTTGAATGAAGCCAATCACGCAGTCTAAACGATTATGTTCCAAAGCATTGAACATGTGGGAAGGTGTAAGTTGATTCCTTAAGAAATTCTGACACATATACTTCTATGGCGTAGCCGTCGATCCATTTGGCTTTTTTCACCAGCTTGATACTGTTGCGGGGGTAGGGCGCCTTCATTGCGTTCGCAAACGTAAAAGGTCGAGTTCAAGCTGGTAAAACCATAGTGTGAAACATAACATAGGGCCGAGACACTACATGAAGAATGATGGAAATATAAAATGTCAAAGGAATCTTATCGCTTCAAGAC
>QXVZ01027862.1:3111-23863 GCA_008931825.1 Phallusia fumigata
CACAAAAGCCAACTGTATTTGTGCAAGTTGCATTGTGATGACAATTGTCCATGCTGAAATTACATTCATCAATATCCTCACAATTAGTTCCATTTCCAGTAAAACCATTTGCACAATTGCACATAAAACTGCCAACTGTATTTGTGCAAGTTGCATTGTGATGACAATTGTGCACACTTAAATTGCATTCATCATTATGCTCACAGTTAGTTCCATTTCCAGTAAAACCATTTGCACAATTGCACATAAAACTGCCAACAGTATTTGTGCAAGTTGCATTGTGATGACAATTGTCCATGTTTAAATTACATTCATTCATATCTTCACAATTAGTTCCATTTCCAGTAAAACCATTTGCACAACTGCACATGAAACTGCCAACTGTATTTGTGCAAGTTGCATTGTGATGACAATTGTCCATGCTTAAATCGCATTCATGAATATCTTCACAAGTAGTTCCATTTCCAGAGAATCCGTTTGCACAATTGCAAGTATAACTGCCAACTGTATTGATGCAATTTGCATTTCGGTCACAAGGACTCAGACTACATTCATTCAGGTCTATGCAAATTGTTCCATTGCTGGTAAGCCCACTGTTACATTTGCAAGAATATCCTGTGTTTGTAGGTATGCAGGTTGCATTAATGGGACATGCATTGGACCCATCACAGGTAGCTGTTGATGCTTCTCCAGAACCTTCTGTAAACACATTTTTATGAACATGAAAACAGTTACATTTTTCCCAAAACATGCTGTTGTTAAATATGGTTTTCAAACAACTGCTGTTGGGAATTATGACAAGAAATTGTTTAACAGTGTTTTGATTTTGACAGCTCATTAACATGACTTGAAGTTCAGTATTTTCATGTGAGCATATTTTTTCGCATTTATAGTCATATGTAAGATGCAGATCCACTGGATTGTTTGGGGTTACTACACTTCCATGGTATGGTGTAGCAATATTTCCATGTAACCTTGCCACTAAAATTTGTAATTTTTGCCTAACACAAAGTACCTGTTGTTGATGGTTCAGATATTTCCGTTCCAGCAACACCTGCAAGAATCACTTTGGAATGAGAATGGAATGTTTAGGATTAATGGATTGAAAAACTTACCTGTTGTGCTTGGTGCTATTCGTAGTGCAGCGTTGGTTGTTTCAGTTACTGCATAATTGAATAAAATTTAGTTTTGCCCCACAAACCCCTTTCTTAATTTACTTTGGTTTAGTAAACATAGACATAGAAATGCAAGTAACTGGAAGGAAATCATATGTTGTTAGGTAGATGCCTACTCATTTCATTCTTGTTTAATTGACATGTTGGTAATGATTTGCAAAACTTACCGGATGTTGATTCAGAGGTTGTTACCGAATCGCCCAATCCTTCAGTCGTATCTATAGGGTTAAAAAGTAACACAGTTACATACATTTTTGGCCAACATTGACTATAGGCATTTAAATCATTTACCCTTGCTTTTAACAAAACAAACCTTATCATACAAAGTGAATTTGTGCAATAAACTTGTGTTGTTTCGAGATGCACATTGAAATAAATATCACTACCTGTTGTAGCAGGCAATGTAGAGGCAACTATTGCGTAATCTGTCCATTTTGAAGAATCTTGTGATAATAAAAAAGGTGATTAGCATCCATTTTTACAGAAAAAAAAACATTGTAGAACTTAAACCAACTAAAAAAATACAACTTACCTGTTGTTGTTATGATTTCAGTTGTTGTTGCAAATTCTGTAGATTTGTACCAAACAAGTAGGCATGAATAACAAGTGTACATTATGTCATGTAAATAATTGCTTCATTATCTACCATTAAAACCCAAACTTTACTCCATGACAATACCTGTAGTGGTGTCACCTTCAATGTTTCCTGATCCTTCAGTTGTATCTGCAACATTAAGGATTTGTTTAAAAGCACCATTTATAATTTTTGTTTACAGTGTGTTTCCACATAATTTATTGAAATCATGAAAAGTAGCCCACAAAAAATTAGCTTCGCAACCTGTCAGTAGTATGTGGGCATTTAGTGTTAGCAAAATGGACTGGCTTGCTGTTTTGTCAAACTAATTAGTGTCACCTGGTAAACTTTGTAACATTGTATTTACATGTGTACTTAGGATTCTGTAATATCTTGTAATGCAGTATTATGCTATTCATAAAATTTTACCTGTTGTAGTTTGAAAAGTGACCGTTTCTGCGGTTTTGTCTGCAAACAATATTAAGGAAATTTGATGATTAATAATTTCATATTTTAAACAGAATTTTTTGGAGTAGACCCAGCTAATACACTTTTATGAATAGGTAAATATATTTACCACTTCCTCACACTGTAAGTTTTACTATTGCCTTAAACAAGGTTGCTTTCATTGTTACCTGATGTTGTTGATTCGATTAACTCAGAAGTTGTGGCAACACCTGCAAGAAACACCTTGGAATGAAAACCAAATTCTTGGCATTAATAGATTAAAAAAGTTTACCTTCTGTGCTTGGTACCACTGGTAGTGGGGCATCAGTTGTTTCGATTACTGAAAAAATGCTTTGTTTTGATACATGTTAAAATATAAATGTAAGTGGCATGAAGGATTTTAAATGTTTATAGATAGTCGATGCCCACATGTTTTTTACTTTGATTGACATGTTAGTAATAATTTCTGAAACTTATCAAATGTTGTTTCAGAGCTGCTTGCCACATTGCCTGATCCTTCAGCTGTATCTATGGAGTTGGACAGTAACATACATTACCACTTCTGTTACTATATTTATGTTTGATTAAGGATGCTTTAGAGTTCCCAAAAAATAGTGTAGTTTAAAACAATTTGTTCAGTACCAAATATCATTGCCAAGGACATAGTGTTTATTGTAAACCATGTTTGTTTAACATTGATTTTATGTTGTAAAAAACTTTTGCATGTCCTAGCTTCTGCATGTTGCAAATCAGTGCTTTTGTTTATAATTTTCCAATTGTGCTTTATTGCCAAGATATTGAGCCACCAAGATGGCAATGGGTTAGCGCAAATGCCTTGTGCTCAAAGGTTTTGGGTTCTAATCCTGTCTTGGTCACTTGTGTTTCCATGAGTACGAACGAATACATAAACGGCTGCTATTTCACACCGAAACGGACGTTTTGCTGACTAAACTTAAGCGGTGATGAACTCAGTATGTTTGCTGTTTTGCGATGTAGAAGACAGTGTGGCACAGCAATTTATTTATTCGTTCGCACGTGCAACATCTTCCAACATGTATAAAGAGACTATTATCATTATGACAAACGAATCCCAGCTGTTGATACTACACCACTGCTATACATGATTGCGTAGTGTTAACTAAAATGCGTTTGCTTAATAACGCTGTAAAGATAATACCTTACAATAACTTTGCTCTCATTTACAGTGGGGGGGGGGGGGACAGTAGCATGTAAGCTTATATTTGGTTGGTCAAAAAGCCCAATGTCCTTGTTGGATTTACAGCGCATTGCTGAAACCACGTTGGAAAGGGTTGTTAAGAATTTGCGGTTTACTACGGCTCAGCCAAAGGTCACTGCAGGTCAAACTATTGGTTAGTGTAACTGAGGGGGTTAATTCATGCTTTTGACATTGAGATTGAAATTGACATGATGTGGGAAATGATATAGTTAAATTACTTTTTGTTTAAATTTGTAAAACTGATTTTTTTAACCGAACACGTCCTAAAAACACCACTACTATTCAGATATTACATGTGTGTAGGCACCCATATGTTTATGCTAGCAGAAACAATCATGTCATAAAATGTAATAATCCTGACAGGTCCACTATAAATATAACTTTCTGTGCTGTATAACATTGCTAAAGCTAGTTTATCATTACCTGTTGTTGGTGGTTCCATTAATTTAGAAGTTGTCGCAGCACCTGCAAGAAACACCTTGGATTAAAAATTTCAGTCATAAAGATCAAAACACTAATAGTCTCTCCTTATGATTCTATGGTGATCAAATACAGATACCCATGTGTTGTTTTAAAGTTGCCAAATCTTTCATTTCATTCTAATATTTACAATGCCAAAAAAAATTACGGTTTACCAGGCTCTTGCTGAAATTTATACTGACCCAAAATACTTTGGTTCGGTGTATTGCAAATCAGTGCTTTTGTTAAATTTAAACTAATTGTGCTTTATTGCCAAGATATTGAGCCGCCAAGACGGACAAGTGGTTAGTGCAAATGTTCGTGAGGTTTTGGGTTCTAATCCTGTCTTGGTCGCTTGTGTTTCTATGAGCAACAAACTTAATCGATATTGCTCCAACCTATGGGAATCGATGGGTTAAACTAAATTTAAGTCACCAACTTGTTTTGATTGTACAAAATAAAGTGACTGTATTAAAAAAAAAAATTACCTGTTGTATCAGGCAATTTTGAGGCAGCTATTATTTCATCTGTAAGTTTGAAAGAACCTTGTAATTGAAAAAAAACTGCTTTCCTTTTCACTTTTATTGAAAAATTTGATCAGTTCAAATCCACTTCTAAAAAATAAACCCACCTGTTGTCGTTGTGATTTTATTTCTTGTTTGAATTTCTGTAAATTTGTACAAAAAGGTTGTTTGCACTTTATTGTGTCTGGTCATGTAGAAATGTGCACTATTTTCAACATTAAAATTTTTTACTCAGCCGTTTCCCAAATACCTGTAGTGGTATCAGCTTCAACATTTCCTGATCCCTCAGTTGTGTCTGTAACTTTATGAAAGAATTATGCATCACCACCAACTTTAATTATAGTATAGTTTGTTCTAAAACTCCATTGTTGTTGAAAGTATAGAAAGTAGACAACAAACAGATTTAGCTTCACAACCTGTCAGTGTCAACAGGCTTTTAATGTTAGCAGAATGTTTTGTCAACATAATTTGTATTACCTGGAAAACTATGCAACACATGACTTTGTAAGTACATATCCCATTATATTTTTATGCGTAAATAAGATTTTCTTTTAATATGTGATGCAATGCCATGCCATGTGTTTAAGAAGTGCTTGTTTTGTCAGGTTTGCCTCCAAAGAAAACTAGAGAAATTTTATATTGATCAGTTTGACAACTTTTACTTCCAAATGGATTTTTAAAGGGTAGCATGTCTCAGTGTATAAAAACGTTAAAGTAACGTGCCCCTATTTAAATATGCAGCAAAGGTTAATGCATGATAATAAAAATATACACCTGTTGAACTCAGTAATGCTGACAAAGGAACAGTTGCAACATCAGTCGTTCTTGTTAAATCTTGTGTACATCAAAAAATTACATTGAATATGCATTTATTTTTGTTGTTTTTTTAGCAATGAAGTTATTCCTCAATGAAATTAACCTCTCAGCATTAAAAAATCATAACTCGAATCTGTTGTGGTTTTCTTTCAGCACTTGTTACTGCTTCTATAAAGTTGTGTTGATTATCTTTGATCTTTTAGTTGTTTTTTTACCAATGCAACAGTACATTGTCACATGTCTTCTGATACAACTTGTTAGATACAGACTGTTTAAATCATTAACATAGCTGCTATATACTCAAAATCAAATCATCTGTTTCACATACCCATTGTACTTTCTCCAGCATGTCCAGGTGTTTCAGTTTCTGTTAAAAAAATTTTTGATGAGATGTTAAAGATAAAAAAAGCTTGTAAGCGCAGTACCTAATGCATTAAGTGTTGTAACTCCAGCTGAGGTCAAAACATCTGAAGTTCCTGTGTAGTACATCAATAATAGTTTTCTCATTTTAGTAACATCATTCAAGTAATTACAAATTTTTGAGAACAAGTCATACAGAAGCCATAACCAAACAATTTTAGGAATCTTACCTGATGAAGTTTCAAACTTTCCAAATCCAGTTGTGTATAAAATTTTACTTTATATAGTGTTTCATGAAATTACAGTTTTGGGGACTTGTCAAGATAAACTTGTTGAGGCAATACACTCATTTACCAAATAAAACACAAATTAACATGACAAAGTAGACTGTATTAATCTTAAGGTAGTTTTAGCTAAAAATAAACGAAGTTTGTCCTGTTGTACAATTCATATTTACCTGTTGTACTTGATGATGTTGGAGCAGCGGTTGTTACAACATCAGTTGTTTCTGTAGAGACCACAGACATTATAAATTGGCATTTAACAAGTGATTTTTTGCAAAACAAGTATTTGACCATTTGCTTATACTCCCATTTCTCTACTTGTGTCTGCAACTGCCGTATTGCCAATGCAAAATTAGTTCATTGTTTTAAATTTATTTGATTATAAAACAAATATTTTATTGTTTTTCTTTCAATTCACAACTCATCTATTCAAATACATCACAAACAGACCTGTTGTACCTTGTGTTGTCTCTTTAGCAGTTTCTTCGATCTCTGTTGAAATACAGTTTTATTACGACAGTAAATTGATTTGCAAACACACAATTAAAAAGAGATTAAGCAAGATGGGTGTATTTTGAAGTGTAGTACAAAGTTCTTTTCATAGTTTGAAACAATTAGATTATTGTCTAAAATTCCTTTGGAATGGATAAACAATTTACCTGTTGTAGCACCAGTTACAGAATTGCCTGATCCTTCACTTGTGTCTGCAACTATTAAAAACATGCAAAATAATAATTTATATTACACTTAGGTCTAAAAGCTCTTCAAACAAATTTTCCACAACTAGTTTTTACAAGTTGGGTAAATGCGAAAACAAATGTTCTAGTATCTTTTGGTAATTCTGTATTTGTTCACATACTTGTGCTTTGAGTTTTTGCTCCAGTAGTGGTGTAGATTTCTACAATTGCATATAATATTGTAAAATTTAAGTTGATTTATTTGCTATTGTTAAAACAACTTCATACAAACTACTCCCTATCACTAACTCATTGTTACACAAGCTAAAATTACCTGATGTAGTGTGCTTTGTCATTTGAGTAGTTGTAACGATTTCTTCAAAAACATATTAAAAAACAATGGACAGTGTTTGCAAAATCATGGCAAATGTACTTTATTACCCGCAATGTATTATTTTTACAAATACTCAAGTTACCTGTTGTGCTTTGTGTTCTTTCATCGGTGGTTGTGGTCAGTTCTGCAGTTGATAGTACATCATATGCTTTTAAAACAGTACATTAATAAAATCATATGTAACAATAACAACTATTTCAAACAAAACTCATGTCAGTCAAGCAAGTCAAAGGGCCTGGACAATAGGCAAAAACATTTTTATAACTGTTACAAAATATTTATTTTTTTACTTGTGTCTGGAGCTGTCATATTGTTTGTGTGAAAAAAGTCCAGTGTTTCTATTTACTTGATCATATAAGCATAGAGTTTTTCAGTTTATCTCCAGGGGTTTATTATACAACTTTTTCAAATATATTCCAATGATACCTGTTGTGCCTTGTGTTGTCACTTTAGATGTTATGTATTTACTTAATCATGGCATATGTATTATATTACACGCGATGTATTTTTTACAAATACACAAGTTACCTGTTGTGCTTTGTGTTCTTTCATTAGTGGTTGTGGTCAGTTCTGCAGTTGATAGTACATCATATGCTTATAAAACAGTACATTAATAAAATGTTATGTAAAAATAACAACTGTTTCAAACAAAACTCATGTCAGTCAAGCAAGTCAAAGGACCTTGACAATAGGCAAAAACATTTTTTTACCTGTTACAAAAATTTATTTTTTTACTTGTATTTGGAGCTGTCATATTGATTGCGAAAATAGTCGAATGTTTTTTATTTATTTGATTGTAAAAGCGCTTTTTTTTACATCCCTTAGAGATATAATACAACTTTTTTAAATACATCCCATACCTGTAGTGATACCTGTAGTGCCTTGTGTTGTCACTTTAGTTGTTGTTTTAAAATCTGTTAAAGGATGATATTATTACTGCAGTAAACCTATTTCAAAATATCTTTTAAATGTAGAACTCCGTGATGTTTGTCCACAAAATGTCACAACTTCACTAATGTAATGCAAAGTCTCTTATTATGGTTTGAAAGAAATTAATTATTTTTATACATGAATTTAGAATGGCTAAAACATACCTGTTGTAACACCAGTTTCAGAATTGCCAGATCCTTCATTGTCCGCAACTATTAAAAAGATGCAAAACAAGAATTTATATTTACACTTAGGTCTAAAAGCTCTGCAAACAAATTTTCCACAATTAGAAGTTGAGTAAATGAAAAAGCAATTGTTCTAGTATCATTTGTCAATTTATTATTTGTTCACATGTCAAACATACTTGTGCTTTGTGTTGTTGCCTGAGTAGTTGTGAAGATTTCTGCAATTATATTTTTTACTGTAAAGCTTAAGTTGTGTTACAATGCTTTTGCAATTAATTTCAGTTTTACCATTTGTTGTTTGCACTGTTGGTCTAACTGCTGCATCTGTAGCTGTTTCTGTGAAATCATAAAACGATTGAAGACACTTGGATAAAAAAAAGTGTTGGAAATTAGGAGTACTGGTCACATGTTTGTATTCCTTTGGCAAAGAAAACAGAGTTTTGTTGTTGTTAGTTATTACCTGCCATAGCTTTCAAATTATTAGATTCTTCAGTTGTGTCTGCAATTAAACAACTAATCGACTTGATTGTCATCACCATATTATCCACAATAATATTTTTCTGAAAGTGATTTATTTGCTATTGTTAAAGTAACTTCATTTGGGTTGTTGTAATGATTTCTTTCAAAACATATTAAAAAAAACAATATACAGTGTTTACAAAATCATGGCAAATATATTTTATTACATGTTTAATATTTTTTACAAATACTCAAGTTACCTGTTGTGCTTTGTGTTCTTTCATCGGTGGTTGTGGTCAGTTCTGCAGTTGATAGTACATCATATGATTCTAAAACAGTACATTAATAAAATTTTTTGTAACAAGAACTATTTGAAACAAAACTCATGTCAGTCAAGCAAGTCAAAGGGCCTGGACAGGAGGCGAAAACATTTTTTTAACAGTTACGGAAAATATTTGTTTTATTACTTGTGTCTGGAGCTGTCATATTGCTGGTATGAAAACAGTCCAATGATTTTTATTTACTTGATTATAAAATCCCACATTTTTTTCTGTTCATCTCCAGGAGTTTTAGTACAATACAACTTATTTAAATACATAGATACCTGTTGTGCCTTGTGTTGTCACTTTAGATGTTGTTTCAAAATCTGCTGAAGTATAATTTTGTTACTGCAGTAAATGTATTGAAAAACATGTTTTACAGGGCGATGTCTGTGATGTTGGTCCACTAAATGTCACAACTTCACTATTTTCTCCAAACACATCATTAAAGAGGTATTAAACAAGATCAAAATCATGGCATATGTATTTTATTACACGCTATGTATTTTTTACAAATACTCAAGTTACCTGTTGTGCTTTGTGTTCTTTCATCGGTGTTTGTGGTCAGTTCTGCAGTTGATAGTACATCATATGCTAAAAAAACAGTACATTATCAAAATGTTCTGTAACAAGAACCACTATTTCAAACAAAACTCATGTCAGTCAAGTAAGTCAAAGCACCTGGACAATAAACAAAGACATTCTTTCAGCTGTTACAAAATATTTATTCTTTTACTTGTGTCTGGAGCTGTCATATTGCTTGTGCGAAAAAAAAGTCCAGTGTTTTTATTTACTTGATTATATAAGCATACAGTTTTTCAGTTTATTTCCAGGGGTTTATTATACAACTTTTTTAAATACATTCCAATGATACCTGTTGTGCCTTGTGTTGTCACTTTAGATGTTGTTTGAAAATCTGTTAAAGTATAATTTTATTACTGCGGTAAATGGATTAAAAAATATTTTTTAACTGTTGATCTCTGTGATGTTGGTCCACTAAATGTCACAACTTCATTACTTTCTGCAAACACACCATTAACGAGGTATTAAGCAAGATCTGTGCATTTTGAAATGTAATGCAATATTCCTTTTCATGGTTTGAACAAAATAAATTTTTTTCTAATCTGGCATTAGAATGGTTAAAACACACCTGTTGTAACACCAGTTTCAGAATTGCCCGAACCTTCATTATTGTCTGCAACTATTAAAAAGATGCAAAGTAAGAATTTATATTTACACTTAGGTCTAAAAGCTCTGCAAACAAATTTTCCAGAATCAGAAATTAAGTAAATACAAAAGCAAATGTTCTAAAATCATTTGTCAATTTATTATTTGTTCACATGTCAAACATACTTGTGCTTTGAGTTGTTGCTTGAGTAGTTGTGAAAATTTCTGCAATTAAATTTTTTGCTGTAAAGCTTCAATTCTGTTACAATGCTTTTGCAACGTTTAAACAATTTTACCATATGTTGTTTGCGCTGTTGGTCTAGTTGCTGCAACCGTAGATGTTTCTTCAAAATCATAAAATAATTGATCACTTGGATTGAAAAATAAAAAGCGTTGAAAATTAGGAGTACTGGTCACATATTTGTATTTCTTAGGTGAAGAAAACTCTGTTTTGTTATTGATAGCATTACCTGCCACAGCTTCCAAATTATTAGATTCTTCAGTTGTGTCTGCAATTAAACCATTAATTGACTTACTTCTCATGACCATATTATTCACAATAATATTTAACTGAAAGTGATTAATTGCTATTGTTAAAGCACTTCATACAAATTATTTCCTATCACTAACTTATTATTACACAAGCTAAATTTACCTGATGTAGTATGCTTTGACATTTGAGTAGTTGGGACGATTCCTTCAAAAAACATATTAAGAAAACAATGGACAGTGTTTACAAAATCATGGCATATGTATTATGTTATATGCTATGTATTTTTTACAATTACTCAAGTTACCTGTTGTGCTTTGTGTCCTTTGATTGGTGGTTGTGGTCAGTTCTGCAGTTGATAGTACATCATATGCTTATAAAACAGTACATTATTAAAAATGTTATGTTACAAGAACCACTATTTCAAACAAAACTCATGTCAGTCAAGCAAGTCAAAGCACCTGGACAATAAACAAAGACATTTTTTCAACTGTTACAAAATATTTATTTTTTACTTATGTCTGGAGCTGTCAAATTGCTTGTGCGAAAAAAAAGTCCAGTGTTTTTATTTACTTGATTATATAAGCATACAGTTTTTCAGTTTATCTCCAGGGGTTTATTATACAACTTTTTTAAATACATTCCAATGATACCTGTTGTGCCTTGTGTTGTCACTTTAGATGTTGTTTCAAAATCTGTTAAAGTATAATTTTTTTACTGCAGTAAATGTATTTAAAAATGTCACAACTTCACTACTTTCTGCAAACACACCATTAACGAGGTATTAAGCAAGATCTGTGCATTTTGAAATGTAATGCAAAGTTCCTTTTCATGGTTGAAACAAAATTAATTTTTTTTAACCTGGCATTAGAATGGTTAAAACACACCTGTTGTAACACCAGTTTCAGAATTGCCAGATCCTTCATTGTCTGCAGCTATTAAAAAGATCCAAAGTAAGAATTTATATTTACACTTAGGTCTAAAAGCTCTGCAAACAAATTTTCCACAATTAGAAGTTGAGTAAATGCAAAAGCAAATGTTCTAGTATCATTTGTCAATTTATTATTTGTTCACATGTCAAACATACTTGTGCTTTGAGTTGTTGCCTGAGTAGTTGTGAAGATTTCTGCAATTACATTTTTTACTGTAAAGCTTAAGTTTTTTTACAATGCTTTTGCAATCAATTTCAGATTTACCATTTGTTGTTTGCACTGTTGGTCTAACTGCTGTATCTGTAGCTGTTTCTGTGAAATCATAAAATGATTGAAGACACTTGGATGAAAAAAAAGTGTCGGAAATTAGGAGTACTGGCCACATGTTTGTATTTCTTTGGTGAAGAAAACAGTGTTTTGTTGTTGTTAGTTATTACCTGCCACAGCTTTCAAATTATTAGATTCTTCACTTGTGTCTGCAATTAAACAACTAATCGACTTAATTGTCATTACCATATTATCCACAATAATATTTTTCTGAAAGTGATTTATTTGCTATTGTTAAAGCAACTTCATTTGAGTTGTAACGATTTCTTTAAAACATATTCAAAAAACAATATACAGTGTTTACAAAATCATGGCATATATACTTTATTACACGCTATGTATTTTTTACAAATACTCAAGTTACCTGTTGTGCTTTGTGTTCTTTCATCGGTGGTTGTGGTCAGTTCTGCAGTTGATAGTACATCATATGATTCTAAAACAGTACATTAATAAAATTTTTTGTAACAAGAACTATTTGAAACAAAACTCATGTCAGTCAAGCAAGTCAAAGGGCCTGGACAGGAGGCGAAAACATTTTTTTAACAGTTACGGAAAATATTTGTTTTATTACTTGTGTCTGGAGCTGTCATATTGCTTGCATGAAAAGAGTCCAATGATTGTTATTTACTTGATTATAAAAACCCACATTTTTTCTGTTCATCTCCAGGGGTTTTTGTACAATACAACTTATTTAAATACATAGATACCTGTTGTGCCTTGTGTTGTCACTTTAGATGTTGTTTCAAAATCTGCTGAAGTATAATTTTGTTACTGCAGTAAATGTATTGAAAAACATGTTTTACAGGGCGATGTCTGTGATGTTGGTCCACTAAATGTCACAACTTCACTATTTTCTCCAAACACATCATTAAAGAGGTATTAAACAAGATCAAAATCATGGCATATGTATTTTATTACACGCTATGTATTTTTTACAAATACTCAAGTTACCTGTTGTGCTTTGTGTTCTTTCATCGGTGGTTGTGGTCAGTTCTGCAGTTGATAGTACATCATATGATTCTAAAACATTACATTAATAAAATTTTCTGTAACAAGACCAACTATTTTAAACAAAACTCATGTCAGTCAAGCAAGACAAAGGGCCTGGACAATAGGCGAAAACATTTTTTCAACAGTTACGGAAAATATTTGTTTTATTACTTGTGTCTGGAGCTGTCATATTGCTTGCATGAAAAGAGTCCAATGATTGTTATTTACTTGATTATAAAAACCCACATTTTTTCTGTTCATCTCCAGGGGTTTTTGTACAATACAACTTATTTAAATACATAGATACCTGTTGTGCCTTGTGTTGTCACTTTAGATGTTGTTTCAAAATCTGCTGAAATATAATTTTGTTACTGCAGTAAATGTATTAAAAAATATGTTTTACAGGGCGATGTCTGTGATGTTGGTCCACTAAATGTCACAACTTCACTACTTTCACCAAACACATCATTAAAGAAGTATTAAACAAGATCTTTGCATTTTAAAATGTAATGGAAAGTTTCTTTTATGGTTTTAAAAAAATATTTTTAACCTGGTTTTAGAATGGTTAAAACATCTGTTGCAACAACAGTTTTAAAGTTTTAAATAATACTAGAACATTTGCTTTTGCATTTACCCAACTATGTAATGCAAAATGTTACAATGCTTTTGCAGAGTATAAACAATTTTACCATTTGTTGCTGTAGCTGCTATGACTTTAGCTGTTTCTGAAAAATCATAAAAAAACATTTGAATAGAAAAATGACAAGTAATAGAAATTTGCAGTACTAGTTACATGTTTGTATTCCTTTCAGTCAGTTTGATGCAGTAAAATGCATTTTCATGTTGTTAATTTTACCAATGGTAGCTTCCAAATTTTTGGATTCATCAGTTATGTTTTCTTCAGTGAAATTCAAAACTTATCTGGTTTAATTGCCATAACTATCTTACTTACAACATATGTCTATCTCCGAGTGATTTAGTTGTAATTTTCAGAGCAACTTCACACAACCTTTTCCCTATCATTAAGTTATTGCTACACAAGCCACAATTGCCTGATGTAGTGTGCTTTGTCATTTAAGCAGTTGTGACAATTCCTTCAAAACATATTATTGCAACAAAATAAATATTAAACATTTAACTGATCCTATTAAATACTCAGTTTATTCAAGTTGTTTTAAAACATTGACCTACTGGGTAATTGTTAAAATAAGTAATTAAAATCTTTTGCCAATATATTGTTAAACATCCATATGTATGTTAAACATACTTGTGATTTGAGTTGTTGCTCCGAGACTTGTTTCGATTCCTGCAGTTGTGTTAATGTCTGTAAAGTTTAAGTTTAATTGCAATGGTTTGAGCATAAAAAAATGTTTTACGGCTTGTAGTTTTCAATATTAGTTCAGCAGGCAGTGTAAATTTAGTAGAATCTGATATGGTAAAACAAAACCATTAGAAAAGGTAGTACTAGTCACATGTAAGTCAGGCTTGTGCAGAAAACACCATTTTTAGTTATGTCTGCAACTGCCAAGAGAATTCAATTCAACATTTATTTAACAACAACAATTAATTTATTTGCAATAACACAGATCTATGATTGCCAAAGCAAATTCATTCAAATTATTTTATTAATACGTTATGATTAGTATACAAGCTTGATGTAGTGTGTTTTGTTTTTTTGAGCAGATGTATCAATTCATTCTGGACATATTAAAAAGAAGCAAATATGCAAAAAGTGTTTGCAATCACTATGGGAAATTTATTTATTTAATTACCATCAAATATTTTTCCTGTTGTGCTTTGTTCTCTTGGATCAGTGGTTGTGGCAACTACTAAACCATTTGCATCTAAAACAGGTCATTGTAAAAAAATAAGTAATGAGAACAACTAATACAGTCAAAAATTTAGTAAAAAATGCCAAAAATCATAGAACTTAAGAGTGAAAATTAAAAGGGTGGCTTTTACTATGTTGCCATTTCATAAACACTAGCACTCAATTTAAAAATGGACATATATTGAGTACTTTAGTTTACATTGGGACCCAAAGTTATCTCTGCTTTTTATGACATGATTGTTTCTGCAGGTAGAAAGGCATGGCTGCCCACATATTCAAAGTTGTATATTTTTAGTGTGGACACATAAATGTACAAGATAATGCTAATTTATTTGTATTATTTTATTGATTTAATTTAAAAATTGATAATGTCAACAAACTAAGGCCCAGTCCACAAACTTTAAAGAGCCAGCAAGTCAACTATCAGATATAGGGTTAAACACAACAATTAATGCACCACAACTACATTGTACAAACTGTCAAAATAGCAACCCATTTAGACATTGTTTAGTAATTGACCTAATTAAGGGGACTAGCGGGGTAACCATGGGCGCTAACAAATGGCATAACTCCATGACCATAAAAATGTAAAGCCAACTGTAAAAGTTTTATCAAAATCCATGAAACATTTCATCTTTAGCAAGGGAAAACGAGTGGTTGATATAAACAGGGTTGGCCACAAGTGTTTGATGCAAAATTAATTAATTTAATTTGGGTAATTTTTGGGTATCCAATCCAATACCTTGGTGTCCCATCCAATACCATGTCTCACAGATTAAACAATGAGGAAAAATGACTTATTGTGCTTTTCAAGTCAATCATGCACAGGACAAAATTTGGATTATAGGTTGTGTTCCAGCCTGTGGCATTGGTGTACATATTTTGGCATTGGACGAGACAAAAAGTTTACTGCTTTGAAATCAGTTTTTAGCTGTGTGTATGTCAGGACTGTAAACAAACTTGTTTATGTAAAGCTTACAGTCCCAAGCAGAACTTTATCACAAAAGAACTACTTATGTAGTTGTTTTTTGTCAAAAATATAATGCACAGCTAATGCACATTATGATTAAAAAAGTTATTTTGTAACGTCTTTCCATTTTGCCTGCCAAAATTATTAATCTAAGTATTGGGTTTGATTCTTGTCAAATTTTTGCACAAGATCAGGGGGAAATGTTAATATTAGCAAACAACACTCAATATTTGGCTTTATTTTTTATGTTTATTTTTTTTCATGAACAAGTTAGTGTAAACTACACACTGAAATTTTACAACTGCCACTTTTGGTTATTTACCACAAACATCACAAAAATTAAATGTAAAACACATATGTAACCATTTTTTTAAATGATGCATTAAAAATTTGGCTCTCCTTATGGACATGTTCCAAAAAAAGATAAACAACACTGCACATCTCCCCCCTTACGTAATTTAACTTTTACCAATTATTAATTTCTATTCAGAACTAACTTTTTGGGCAGCAAAATCGCACTTTGTAGTCATGGCATGTCTGGCCAATATTCCAACAGACAAAGCCCTGTGTAGTGTCAGAGATGTCTATCACCTGACCAGCAGTGTGGAATGGCTGGTTGTTTGACACTAGCCTTGCATCAATTGCTGTTGGTATATCACATATTTGACCGGGGTAATTAACTCTAAGTTCTTTCAGAGTTTCGCAGTCACATTTTCCACTAGGATGATCACGGTTGAAGAAATTAGTCCATACACCATCTGGACACTGGGGAACTTTTGACAAAAAAAATATTTAACAAGGATGGATTACCATGTATATATACTATTTCTATGTTCACTATAAGCCCATTGAGGAGATATGTTTTCTACACTATTTCACACTGGGTCTCAGAGTTACCTATGATATTTATGGCATTATTGTTTGTGCAGGCAGGAACGCATCCCCACACATACAAGGTTTTATTTTCTGCATTTTTCTAGATACATACCAGGCTTTAGGGTGCAGTTTTAGGTTCTTGGCACCACAATGATACGTTCCACAAACTGTATAAGTTACATCTAGTTTATACATGGTTTAAAAATTTACCTATTTTAGAGGCCTATCAGGGTAACTGAAGAGGCTTTAGAGTTAAACACAGCAATTATTGCACCACTATGGTATGTTGTTTGAACTGTCCAAAATGAGAAGGGTGGCTTTTACCATTCACCATCCTATATACTATTACCCAATATGAAAATGCATTTTTATTTACTAAGTCATTTCACATTGGGTCTCGTAATTGCTTACGCTTTTTATAATGTAATTTTTTCTGCAGGCATAAATGCATCGGTCTCCACACAAGCACAATTGTACAATAATTGTATAGTACTTTAAATATATGTACAGAACAGTAGCAGATATTTTAAATTTTATACAAATCATACAATGAAATGACAGAATTGAAATTAAAACCAACTATGAACCAACCAACTTCAAAAGGTTACTACTAGGAGTTAAGTTAACTACTAGGAGTACACAACAACAAATCCACCACAATGACATGTTATGTAAACTGGCTATATTTAATCTAATTTGGACATTTTTCAATAATTTGACCCATTTAGGGGCTACTTGGGTAACGGTTGGGGCTCTACGGTAGAACACAACAAATATTGCACCACAGTGACATGTTGTACAAACTGTCCAAATTTTATCCAATTCAGAGAATGTTCAACAATTTCACCCATTTTAGGGGGCTAGTGGGGTAACTTCTGGAGCTCTAGGATAAAATACATCAATTTAAGCACTACAATGGCATGTTACACAATCTGTCCAAAATTCATACAATTCAGAGACTGTTTATTAATTTGAGCCATTGTCGGGGGCTAGTGTGATAACCACTGGGGCTATGGGGTTAAATTAAACTGGTGACAAGACACTTTTTCAACTGTTACAAAATATTTTTTTTACTTGTGTCTGGAGCTGTCATATTGCTTGTGCGAAAAAAAGTCCAGTGTTTTTATTTACTTGGGTATATAAGCATACAGTTTTTCACTTTATCTCCAGAGGTTTATTATACAACTTTTTTAATTACATCCCAACGATACCTGTTGTGCCTTGTGTTGTCACTTTAGATGTTGTTTCAAAATCTGTTAAAGTATAATTTTATTAATGCAGTAAACGTATTGAAAAATATGTTTCACAGGGCGAAGTCTGTGATGTTGGTCCACTAAATGTCACAACTTCCTTACTTACTGCAAACACACCATTAAATATGTATTAAACAAGATCTTTGCATTTTGAAATGTAATGCAAAGTTTCTTTTATGGTTTGAAAAAAAATTTTTTAACTTGGCTTTAGAATTCATCATTAATGTCTGCAGCTATTAAAAGATGCAAAGTAAGAATTTATATTTTAGGTCTAAAAGCTCTGCAAACAAATTTTCCAACTAGAAGTTGGGTAAATGCAAAAGCAAAAGTTCTAGTAACTTTAGAAAATTATTTGTTCACATGTCAAACGTACTTGTGCTTTGAGTGGTTGTGAGGATTTCTACAATTACATTTATTACTGTAAAATTTAAGTTATGTTACAATGCTTTTGCAATGTAGAAACAATTTTACCACATTTGAGTGCTTTCAAAGCAGCAAATCACAAAAACAACTATTTTTAATAACTGTTTTAGGTTAATATTTTATTACCACTTAGCATTTGATGTAAAAAAAGGTCAACTTGCCTGTTAAATCTTCAGTTGTAGATTCAAAATTAGGAAAAGATGTACTGGTATCTATAAAAAAGTATTTGTATTAATATTATGAATATGCTTGAAGTATCAGTAATCAGATTTTTCTACAATAAGCTTTGTGCTTCAATAGCAAAAAGAATAGGCAAACAAAACACACGGTGGACAATACATTTAACATAGCAGTGGAAAATTACAATGTCTTTTATATTACATCACCATGCTGAATTATGAATCAGTATACTGTTTGAAAGCATATTTGGGTTTAATTGAAA
Source organism: Phallusia fumigata (assembly GCA_008931825.1). Classification (NCBI taxonomy): domain Eukaryota; kingdom Metazoa; phylum Chordata; class Ascidiacea; order Phlebobranchia; family Ascidiidae; genus Phallusia; species Phallusia fumigata. The sequence goes on from QXVZ01027862.1 coordinate 21,654, forward strand.
ACTGACAATAAAAAAGGTGAAAAAGACTGATGTATTAAGTAATTTTGCATTCAAAGTTGTTGGTTTCTTGACAGAAAAACTTTTGCAGTTGCAAAGGACGCAACCATAATGCGTGATTGCGTGTGATAACGTCATAGGCGCCCTGTGACGCTGCAAGGCGTGTGGTGTACCAATCTCACACTTACTATAATTTGTGTTGAGTTGAGCTTTTTTTGCTTGGTAAAAGAAAACATAGGGACAAAACACCACTACATCATTTACCAAGCCTGAAATAGCTGCCCGCCAAAACGGGGCGCAAAAAAGGCGCAAAACACGTGACGGGCACAATTTGTGGATTGAGGTTGAACATGACGCATCTACACCGAAATTATAAAGCGTTGTGACGAATTTGTGTCACAACAGCACTACTGGCATGTGCCTTAAAGACCAGGCGGTTTCTGTCTTCTTTTAACAGGTTACAGTCAAGATTTTGACCTGTTTGTTAGTTACATTTTTTTATCCTCGGTGGGCGAAACAACGCCCGAAAGCGTTGTGCTTAATAAATCCGCTCTCGCGCTTCTCGCCTCATTGAAGTTACATTGGATAATTTTCAAGTTTTACTTATGAAAGTTGAAGATTTGAAATTTTGGTCAACACATTGAGTTCCATTAGGAAACAGCAATGCCGCTAAGGTTTCTTTTTCAGGAAACCGAGACCTACGTTTCTCTGTATATTTCTACGTTTTCTCTGTAGAGTTAGGCAATTTACCGTGCCGTAGACGCCACTATTATGTTACCCTACCTTCATCCTATTACCACAGCAGCTTAATTTTATACTTACAGACGTGTGCAAAGATATCACTTACCAGTTTTTTCCAAGTTTAAAAGCAAAACTACAACCAAAATTAGTATAGCCCGCACATTTTCCATCTCGAACGTCTGCGTACTCTTAGCTGGTCGCAGCGTGATGTGTTGTGTTCAAACATTTAGAAACCCACAAATTTTGGAAAGCAACAACCTACCTTATGTGGCTTCCTGCATTCCATGATTCAATCACGGTTTTACGTCAGTTTATCAACAGCCCGCCACACCGAACTCTTTTGTACGATGACTCGATTAGGCAGATGTTGACGAGACTAACCACTATTACTTTTTCATGTTTTTAACATATTTTCATAGTTTCGTTTGTTTACTTCAAATATCTTTCGTCGAAAACCAAAAAAGGCTACATAAAAATGTTTGTTTAAAGACTTGATAGTTTGAGAAAAATGTTGTATAAAGTTTTTTTAATAAATATGCCATTGGCTAATTATACAGGGCCAGTAAACCTTTTTCAACAAATTCGAAACAAAATCCGTTTTAAATAATTGTTTTATTACAGATATAAGCAGGGCTAGAAAAAATGCAAATTTCCGGGGAAGCCAACAAAAATTTCCTGCCAAATCCCCTAGGTTCCTATATGTAACAGGAATGTTAAACTAATAGATGTTACAAAAACAAAACTAATTTCCCGGGATGGAGCTTCCCCATTTCCCCACTTTTTCTCACCATGGATATAAGTTTGAACACTTTAGTAGACCTTTTTGGGACGATTGCTAAAACAAAGACTAAAAAGCAAATTACTTGTAATAATTATGTGTTGGCCCTAGAACTCCCATGGTTTATGTGTTTGTTTACTGCAAGGCCAACAAGCCTCCTTCAACATTTCCCTGTCCCACATCGTTATTAAAAATTGTAGGACAGTTGAAAAAAATCATCTCCTCAAAAATGCGTTTAACAGCGACACAGGAATTACCGAGACGGTTTTCACCAGTGGCAAAGATGTCAATTGCTTCAGGGACAATTACCAGGAAGACGTTTTTGTTTAATCAACGACATTATTTAATATCAAAAACATGTTTGTTGTTAAAAAAGATAAACAAATGTCCTTGTACAATGCCGTGTGGGTACACAAAATAGAGCGTAATACTCTGGAAGCGGAAACATCAGCGTGTGGTAAGCTTACGTCATAAAACAGATGCACTGAGTTGGTACTGTCTCCCCCACGCTTGCATATCGGTATAAACGCTGTTGGTACATTTGATTTAAAGGCACGTATTGAGTTGTGAGCGCACCCTGTCGCTCAAAACGTGGCGTTGAACATGAAAAAAGTAATGTTGAACTTGTTTAATTGTGCAAGGACTGGGTTTAAAAGCGGAAACACTGGTGTGGTATGAATCGAGCGGATCAGAT